>JAOTQJ010141646.1:0-37457 GCA_025642045.1 Solanum sejunctum
AAATGAACCCTTAAACAAGAATATGAAGAAGGATTTTTGATATCGCATATGAATTTTGAGATACATTGAAATTATAATTCTGAGCAAATTTGAGGCATATTTTCGTGCATTTTTAGAGGTTGTTTCAATATCTCCCTCTTAGGAACATTTGTCCCCAAATGTCAAAGAAACGTATATGAGAGACATAGCCATGACAATTTCAGCCCACATAGAAATGCAACAATGCACTTAACCATTATTTCAAAATCTCATTATAAGTGTAAAATCATCTTGAACTTAGTCAATTTAAACATGAACATATGCAATGACATGAGGGCTGAAATTAAGACTTGAGATTATATAAAGGACTTAGATCAATACCTTAGGATTAAGTGGAGCGGAAAGGTTAAGTATATTGCTTTTGCATGTCCACTTCGGTCTCCCAAGTAGCACTTACAACTTGTTCATTCCTCTAAAGGACATTAACAGAAGCCATCTCCTTGTTCGTCAATCTCTTTTCTTGCCTAGCCAAAGGACCTTAATGGATCCCTTCTCCTCCCATCGGCATAAGACTTTTGGCGACTTTGGGTTGTCTTTATCCTTTCTATAATCATTCAAACCTTTTCAAGAGCTTCCATAACCTGATCTAGTCTTAATAAGGCCACCTCACCAACCTCAAACCACCACACCGGTGGTCTACAACGTATACCACAGAGAGCCTTAAAAGGAGCCATACTGATACTAGAATGATAGCTATTTGTTGTAGGAAAACTTAAGCAATGGAAGATGATTATCCCAACTACCTTTAAGCTCTAACACACATGCTCTAAGCATATACTCAAGGGTTTGTATTGTTCTTTTAGCTTGGCCATTTATTTTAGGGTGGAACATCGTAGAAAGCTTAAATTTAGTACCAAGACCCTTTTAAAATGACCTCCAAAAGTATGAAGTGAATTATGCTCCATGATCAGATATGATAGACAAAGGAACCCTATGCAACCTTATCAAGTCAGAAATGTATAACCTTACATATTCTTTAGCCCCAAATGTGGTCTTAATAGGTAGAAAGTCAGCCAATTTTATCATCCTATCAACCACTACCCAAATGGAATCAAAACCCTTTCTAGTCTTGAGCAACCCAACCAAAAAATCCATATTAATCACCTCCCACTTCTAAGTAAGAATCTAAATGTTTTGGGTTAGGCCATCTAACATTTGATATTCGACTTTGACTTGTTGACAACTATGACAACCGAAAACAAATTTGGCAATGTCCCTCTTCATGCCTTCCCACCAATACACATCCCTCAAGTCTCTATACATTTTGGTAGAATAGGGGTGGATAGAGTAAGAAGAGTTATGGGCCTCATCAAGGATCTTTTCTATCAAACCATCAACACATGGTACACACAACCTACCTTAGTACCTAAGTACACCATCTTTCCCTTGGGGAAAACTTCCACCTTGCCCTCTTTCACCAAGACCTTTAATCCTAACAAGGAGGGATCAAGGTCTTGTTTTGATATCACCTCATCAACCAAATAAGACTTAGAACCATCAACAATGACCACACCACTATTTCCAAGATCTTCCAACCTAACTCCTAATCTAGCAAATCGACCACCTCCCTTGCCATTTCCTTATCACCACCATCAACATAAGCTAGGCTACCCATAGATGTCCTACTCAAAGAATCCACCACCACAGTTGCTTTACCAGGAAGATAATGCACACTCATATCATAGTCCTTAAGAAGTTCTAACCATCTCTTTTGCCTCAAATTGAGATCCTTTTGAGCAAAAACATATTGGAGGCTCTTATGATCGGTAAACACATCAACATGTACCACATACAAGTAATGATGCCAAATATTTAATTCAAACACAATGGTGGCTAATTCCAGACCATGGGTAGGATAGTTATTTTCATGCATTTTGATTTTGCTAGAAGCATAGGCTATGACCTTACCATTTTGCATCAACACATAACCAAAACCAACCTGGAAAGCATCACAATACACAAGAAATCCCTCAAGCCTATTCAATAGTGATGATATAAGAGCAGACATAATCTTATCTTTAAGTGTATTGAAACTCCTCTCACATTCATCGGACCACACAAACTTATCCTTTTTTTGAGTCAATTTTGTCATAGGAGAAGAATTAGAAGAGAAGTCATTCACAAACCTCCGATAATAGCCCACTAAGCTCAAGAAACTCCTAATATTCGATGGGATCATTGGTCTAGGACAATTTCTAATCACATCAATCATCTTTGGATCCACCTTAATACTGTCCCCCAACACCATATATCCTAGGAAGGCAACCTACCTCAACTAAAATTCACACTTTTCATATTTAGCATACGATTTCTCCTCCCTCAATCTTTGCAACATAACCCTCAAGTGAGCCCTATGCTCCTCCTAACCATGAGAATAGATCAAAATGTCATTAATGAATACCACAACAAAGGAATCAAGGTAGGGTTCGAAGACCCTATTCATTAGGTACATAAAGTTAGCCGGTGCATTGCTCAACCCAAAAGACATCACCACAAATTCATAATGCCCATATCTAGTCTAGAAGGCTCTCTTGGGAATATCACCCTCCTTCACTTTCACTTGATTATACCTAGACCAAGGATCAATATTAGAGAAATGGCTAGCCCCTTGCAATTGGTTAAACGAATCATCAATCCTTGGAAGAGGATACCTATTCTTGATGGTGACCCTATTGAGTTGCCGGTAGTCAATATACATCCTAAGGGACCCATTCTTCTTTTTCACAATCAATACCAGTGCGCCCCACGGTGATTGGCTAGGTATAATAAATCCCTTATCCAATAAGTCATTTAATTATTCCTTTAACTCTTTTAACTCCACCGGGGCCATACAGCAAGGGGGAATAAAAATGGTTTTAGTATCGGGAGGAGGTCTATGCTAAAGTCTATTTCTCTTTCAGGAGAGATACCGAGAAGCTCATTTAGGAAGACATCAAGAAACTCATTAATAACTAGGACCGACTATATGGGAAAGACTTTAGACTCAACATCCCTAATCCTCAAAAGATGGTAAAGACACCCCTTAGAGATCAACTTACGGGCTTTAATGCAAGAGATAAATCTACACCTGACCACCACATCTTGACTTCTCACTCAAGGATGGGTTCATTTGGAAATTGGAATTTGACCCTACGGGTTCTACAATCAATAGAAGCAGAGTTTGCATCCAGCCAATCCATGCTAAAAATAATATCAAAATTAACCATGTCTAACTCAACAAGATCATAGGGCAAGATTTTACACAAAATGCAAATAGGACAACTTCTATAGACTTTTCTATCAAAAATAGATGCACCGATAGGATGCTTATGACTCATGCAACAACTCGGGGTCAACATGAAACTTTTTGGCAATAAAGGGGGTAACAAATGAATGAGTGGCACCTGGATCAATCAATGTATACACATCAAAGCCAAAGTTTTTCAACACACTGGTAATAACATCAAGGATCTCATATACCCTTTGCCTCTCATCCAAAACATAGAATTGGTTGTGCCTTGGGGCACAATCATATCTGCCACCTCTCCCCAATGGGACCACATTAGCACCTTGTAGATGAACCTCCTTCCCGTTGTTGTGGTTTCGAGGGCAATCTATCATATTATGCACCATATCCCCACAAAAATAACGAGAACTAATATTCATCAAACATGGGCCACTATGATCCTTACCACACTTTGAAAACCCATCAATGGGATCCATATCCTTAATACCTTGGACTCTCGAAAGATTATTTGCAACCCTCTTGTCAAATGCATGAGTAAACCTTTTTCCTTGATGGAACCGACCATTCATTTGGAACTTATCCTAAGATCCCTCTTGGCCTAATACCCCCTTCTCTTCCTTAATTTATCCTCTTTCATTTGCTCAGTGTAGGTCATCAAACCCGACAAGTCCATGTCACTAATCAACAAGGTGGACCGACATTCTTCACTAACCAAGTCAGAAACATCCATCACAAATTTGTTCATCCTAAATCTTGAGTCAGCTAACAAATACGGAGAATACTTAGAGAGTTGGGTAAACTTGAGGGCATACTCTCTCACACATATAGACCCTTGTCTCAAATTCATAAATTCCACCAACTTAGCTTCTCTAAGGAAATCCACCTTGAACTCCTCCCAAAACACTACATAGTTGACTCCCTTTTCGTCCTTCCATTGGTTGCACCATATTTGTGCATAACATTTTGTACAATATACCAAAGAACTCTTGGGGTCCTCACTCATCTTTGAGTTATAAAATTCCGGGGGATTCATTCTCATGAATTCTCTTACCCCGAGTGGATGGTGTAGAAAAATAAGGGACTTGGGCCCCTTGGTTGTCTTGATTAGCCACCATTTGTGCAAGCAAGGTGAGAGCATCCCTAAGCTCTCTATTGGCTAGTTGCTCCTCGGGCATGCGGGCTTGTCTTACCCTTGTATTAGGTATGATCTAGTATAGCAAAGTATAATCATTAGGGCGGAAAAGCTTACTTTTAACTCTATAGCACAACTTAGAACATCAAGATGGGAAACATTTCCTAAAAGATCTCATAACCTCCTACTCATAGTTCTGGTGCACAACACAACCATGAATAAGACTCTAATCAATACAGTATGTTGGACTCCAAGGATATAAAAACCTAGTTATATAATACCATCTTTGTCACAACCAAATCCTAGGGCATACACGTGATCGGCAAATGAGAAATCCATAGGAACCCTAGTTAACCCTCATAACATATCTTTACACATCCTTAGTTGTGGAAGTAATTAGAATCATAATAAGAGATTAATGTAAACAAGAAAAATTGGGACTAAGGGTAAACCTCCATATCATAAACATCAAGAGTCAATAGAGTCAAAGCTCATAACATAGATACATATCATTTTCAACAGCACCTCTACTTTAATGATAAGATTGGGGTCCAAGACAAAGCAACTGGGCTCACCCTCATAGTCAAGACATAAGTCAAAGAGAGAATGTCTGAATACATAGCAAAATATCATAAGTAACGTCCTCGAAATGAAGGGTTTACCAACAAGCTTGATAGAGGTCGTACTAGCTACATGGAGGATGATGATCAAGCAGTACACTAGTTTCTACATGGTGACATCATGTAGGCATAGAGAATGCATTAGTACA
This sequence comes from Solanum sejunctum, assembly GCA_025642045.1. Classification (NCBI taxonomy): domain Eukaryota; kingdom Viridiplantae; phylum Streptophyta; class Magnoliopsida; order Solanales; family Solanaceae; genus Solanum; species Solanum sejunctum. The sequence continues at coordinate 5,167 of JAOTQJ010141646.1, forward strand.
TTTGAATGTACTAAGTATGTAAGGTGCAATACAACAAGACATAAGCATCATAGGCAAATGCATAACCGTAAGCAATGAATAATAACTAACAATATGACATGTATGAATGATGATTGAAGTAAATCCATGCTTATATATATCAAAATACGAGTGTAAGGAGTAACCACCATAGTGCAAGCCAAGGCCTATCACCCCCTTACATAGGTGCATGAGGTACTGACCTCTTTATGAGGTTGATAGAGTGCAAACCCCCCACCAAGTTTGACTGAGTGCAAACCCATCATTAAGGTTGACAGAGTACAAATCCCCCATCAAAGTTGATAGGTACCAACCACCAACAAGGTTACCCAGACCTCCCTCCCTCGAAGCTAGGCGACAAAGGTACCAACCCCTTGATAATGTCTAATACAATATTGAGATAATATCATATGTATATATATATATACACACACTCTTTTCATCATCATAAACATATACATTCCTTTCATAATCATTTTATAATGATCTCTTCATCATTTCATCATCCTTCATTCATCATTTCATCATGAATAGTCATTCAACTCATAAGACATGCATTAAACCTTTAATTCGTTAAGAATCTATAACCAAACATTTTAGCAAATACTTAGAGGGTGTGAAATGCTAGTGTAAAATCATGCAATTCAAGAGAGAAATCATGCTAGAAAAATCAGCGTAAAGCAATCAATTGATACTTGGTAACACACTCAAATAATATATATCAATATCCTTCATCAATTCTTACCATAGACTTTAGATTCATAGCACCAAACATAATAAAATAGTCACAATTTCAAAAGCTCCAACATAGTGTGTAGTGATTTTCTTAATAAGATAGACCCAATTGTAAATCAACTTTAAATCATGCAAATTAGAGTAAGATATCAGGTGTGAAAGAAACCCATGAAATAAACCCACATACATTAGCTTTGGAGATAAACTTGATGAAGATTGGAGATGGAGATTGAAGCTTCAGAGGAAATCATTAGATTCAGAGTAGGTTTTTAGACTTGAATTTAGGAGTAATATATTTGACTAAGTGTTTGAATGAGTATTGGGAAATGTTTAGAATGATATAAGGGTGAAAATGGTTAAGTATAGGTATTTTCATGTTTGGGAACACTTAGGCCCAAGACCCAAAAGTCTTGGAACACACAAAGTTACTGGGCAGGAAAATACATAGGTCCGCCTCACGGACCTATCACGAAAACAAGATTTCTTCATCTACATGGCCCTAGACGGGTCATGCCAGGGGTGCGCAAACCTCACTGGAATTTGCATATTGGAAAATTAAAATTGCTATTTATTTGCTCTTAAATTGGGGTTGGACCTATTCTCCACTCAAAATGACCCCTTGAACAAGAATATGAAGTCAGATTTTTGATATCATGCGTGGATTTTGAGATATATGGAACTTATGGTTTTGAGTCCTTTCGAGACATAATTTTTTGGCCCTTTTGGGGATCATTTTAAAAGGATCCCAAGCTCCTCCTACTCCCACCTCGGTTTCAAGAGTTATGGATTTCATAAGGTTGAAACCTCTGAAGTTCTGTGGCTCCGAAATGAAAGAGGACCCCCAAGAATTCATTTATGAGATATATAAAGTGCTTGTTATTATAGGAGTGAGTTTGGAGTATAAGGTGGAACTTGCAGCCTATCAACTCAAGGGAATTGCAGAAAATTTATTTACCCTATTAAAGTTAGAGAGGGAGAATGATGATTCCATCCTATAGGAGGTGTTTAAGGCTGACTTTGTCAATCAATTCTTCATAATTAAATTGAAGGAGGCAAAGATGACGGAATTCATGATTCTCAAACAAGGCTCCATGAGCGTGAAAGAGTATTCCCTTAAGTCTAACAAGCTCTTGAAATATGGTGCTTACTTTGTTGCCGACTCTAGGGCAAGGATGAACATGTATGTGTTGGGGGTATCTGACTTAGTGAATTAATAATGTTGCACTACTATGGTTGTATGTGATATCGACTTGTCTCGGCTGATGACTTATGCCAGCAACTTGAAGGGAAGAAGCTTAAGAAGAGAAGGAGTGGGGAGTTCAAGGGAGCTTTGTATGATAGCAGTTTATAAAATACTAATGGTGGTCATTTCTAACAAGGTCACAAGATCCAAGGCCAAGGATCGTCTAATTCTCGACGTAAAATATTTGCTAATGATAGGGTGTCTAACCCTAACGCTCAAGGTGATAATGGTGGGATGAACTTTCCAAGGTGCCCAAAATTTGGAAGAAATCATGGTGGCAAATGCTTGAGGGATTTGAATGCTTGCTTTAGGTGTGGAAAGGTAGGCCACATGGTTTTTGATTGTCCCTATGCTCAAAAGAAGCATAATGATGGTTGTCCTCAAGGGCAAGGGACTCATGTTGATCAAGGGGCACAAGGAGGCCAACAAGGGGGTGCTCCCTGTCACAATTGGTTTTATGCCCTTCATAGTAGGCAAAGAGTGCATGAGGTACCCATTATTGCTACTAGCATTTTAAAGGTTTATAATTCTGATGTGTATGCTTTATTGGATCTTGGTGCTACTCTCTCATTTATTACTCCTTTTGTTGCTAACAAGCTTCATGCTTGTTAAAGATAAAAACTAGTTAAAGATATGGGAAATTAAAAGGAAAGATCAATGAATTTCCAAGAAATTGATATTCTAAGGCCTTGACAAAATCCAAGTAACATCACAAAGATTTACGAAAGAAATCTAACGCCTTTACTTGAGAGAATGAATCAAAATGCTAGATTCGGATCATAATCGCTTTATGAGTAACTAAAGGTAATAATTAGCATGTAAACTAATCACCTTCTAAAGAATACCAAAAAGAGATCAAAGATACCACAAGAAGAAAGTACTTTATACCTCAAACTATGAACTAGTAAAGGTTTGAACATAAATTCTCAAAGAACATGTCACAAAGGTTCAATAGAACTCTCTCAAATATTATTAACATCAATATAATTGTATTTAATGAAAGAAAAAAGACTCCTATATATATTATAGGGTCCTTTGACGTCCAAGACTCCTTAGGTTAGGCCCAAGGAGTATCCAAAACCTAGAAAGAAAATTACAAGGTAAATCCTACTCCAGAAAGGAAATAAAGTTACCTTAATTAGGAAAAGACCTAGTAGTTTTAGGAAAGCATTAAATGGTACTAGGATATCTTAAATAGAACAATGAATATATTAAAAACCTATATATAAATAAGATAATAAGGTAAAACCTAACTAGGAAAAGAGTCTTGACAAATTTTGAAAGATTGACTAGTCTTCTGTACAAACTTGGGCAGAAAGCAACCTCTGTTATGGCTGATTTTTGGAATCTTCTTGGCCTTATTTACACAAACATTAATCCTAGAATTCTTCATATTGGACTTGAATATAGGCCACCAAATAATTTTACCATTTGAACAATTCATCCTACTTGGGCTTTAGCTCTTCTTCCCCAAGAAGACGCTTTTGGATCTGCAATTGAACCCCATTGAGCTTATCATTAAAATCCTTGGTTTGAGATCTTGTTATGGGACTTACTTTGTCTTCTAATGCTTCAACCTTTTCATCTATGTCCTTAAAAGGAGTAGAGCTTTATATGATACTTTCAGTTTATGAGGAAGAAAGAAGGCTCACTTAGAATATGCATTGATTAACGGCAACTGAATAAGGTCATGATAAAGAACAAGTATCCTTTGCGAAGGATAGATGACCTATTTGGTCAACTACAAGGGGATATTAGTTGTTATAAAATTGATCTTCAGATTGGATACAACCAAATGAGGTTGAGAGAGTGTGATATTCCCAAGACAACTTTTAGGACAAATAAGGGCATTTTGAGTTTATGGTGATGTCCTTCTTTCTAACTAATGCTCAGATAATATTTATGGATCTCATGAATAGGGTTTTTAAACCCTACATTAACATATTTTTTGTGGTATTAATTGGTTATATTTTTATTACTCTTGAAGTGAAAAAGAGCATGTGAAACATTTGAGAGTAGTATTGAAAACTTTGAGGGAAGAGAGCTTGTTTGGTTAATTCGATAAAAGTGAATATTTTAAAGGAAGTTGCATTCCTAGGACATGTGGTATTGGTTAATGGAATTAAAATGGACCTTAAGAAAGCAAAAGTTATGAGAAATTGACCTAGGTTCTTGACTTCAACAAATATTAGGAGTTTTTGTGCTTAGCCGGCTATTAACGGAGGTTTGTGAATGGTTTTTCCTCAATTGCTTCCCCATTGACAAAATTGACTCTAAAAAAGGTAAAATTTATTTCAACTAACAAGTGCGAAAAGAGATTTCAAACTTTGAAGGAAAAGCTTATAGCTGCTCCTATTTTTGTTCTATTGAAAGAATTAGAAGGGTTTTTGGTTTATTGTGATGCTTCAAGGGTTGGTTTAGGGTGTGTGTTGATGAAAATTGGCAAAATCATGTCATATGCTTCTTAACAACTAAAGATGCATGAGCGTAATTATCCCACCTATGATCTCGAATTAGTGGCCATGGTGTTTGCTCTAAAAATATGATGTGTATGGGATTCATGTAGATGTATTCACCAACCATAAGAGTGTCCAATATATGTTCACTCAAAGGATCTTAATTTAAGGAAATTGAGGTGGTTGGAACTCCTTAAGTATTATGGCATGAGTGTGAACTACTATCTGTACAAGGCTAATTTCGTGGCCAATGCTCTAAGTAGTGTGTCCATGGGAAGTTTAGCACATGTTAATGATGGCAATATGGAATTGGCTAGACAAGTTCACCGACTACCTAGTTTAGGGGTTAAGTTGAATGAAGTAGTAAATGGTAGTATGGTGGTCATTGATGGTTTTAAATCTTCTTTAATTGATGAGGTTAATCCAAACAAGGCCTTGACCCCTCCTTGCTAGAATTAAAAGCTTTGGTAAAAGATGGTGAATTGGAGGTTTTCTCCCAAGAGGGAGATAGTGTCCTTAGATATCAAGGTAGGTTATGTGTACCTAATGTTGATGGGTTAAGGGATTTGATTTTACAAAAGGAACATAATTCATCCTAATCTATTCGTCCTGGTTCTATACAAATGTACAGGGACTTAAGGGAGCTATATTGGAGGGGTGGTATGAAAATAAATATTGCAAAACTTTTAGCTGGTTGTCACAATACTCCACAAGTCAAAGCTGAACGTCAAAAGCCAAGTGGCCTAGCCCAAGACATAGAAATTCCTACTTGTAAGTTGGAAGAGGTTAGTATGAATTTTGTGATTAATCTATAAAGCACTTGGATTCTATTTTGGTTATGGTTGATAGGATGACAAAATCGGCTTACTTTCTACTAGTTAAAACAACTTATGGTGCCGAAGATTATGCCAAGATATACATTTATGAGTTGGATAAGTTGTATGGGGTATTATTGTCTATTATTTCGAATCGTGGTGCTCAATTCACTTCTCACTTTTGTAGGTCCTTCCAAAAGGGCCTTGGTACCAAATCCAAGCTTAGTATGACTTTCCATCCTCAAAAAGGTGGCCAAGCTAAAAGAACCATCAAAACTCCTGAGGATATTCTTAGGGCTTGTGATTTGGAGTTCAAGGGTAACTAGGATGAATATCTTTCACTCATTGAGTTTTCCTTACAATAATAGCTATTACTCTAGTATTGACAAGACTTCCTTTGAAGCCCTATATGGTAGGCACTGCACGTTGATTTGATATGGAAGAAAATGCCCTATTAGGATCAAATTTGGTCATGGAGGCTTTTGAAAACTTGAGGTTAATAAGGGAGAGACTCAAGATATCTCACCTATGAAAAGGAGAGACTCAAGATATCTCCAAATTCGACACGAAAAGGGGAGATCTTGGGTTTAATGTTAGTTATTGGGTATATTTGAAGGTCTCACCCATGAAAGGTATGGTTTGGTTTGGCAAGATGGGAAAGTTGAGCTGAAGATTTGTAGGGCCTTATAGAAATATTAGGAGAATTGGTATGGTTTCCTATGGATTAGAGTTGCCTATGAAGATGAGTATAGTTCATCTAGTCTTCCATGTGTCCAAGTTGAGGAAGTTTGTAGGTGAGCCAAGTTCTACAACGCCTTTGGATGTTGTGGGTCTTGTAGAAGATAATTTGACCAATGAACAAGTCCCGATAGAGATATTCGACAGTCAAGTAAGGATGTTGAGAAACAAAGATGTAGAATCTGTCAAAGTCCTTTGGAGTAATCAACAGTACAGAGTGCCACATGGGAGACTGATGTCTATATGAAGAAGCGATATCCTTATCTCTTCCACTTTGATTAAGCTAGAGGTAATACGATTCTCCTATTTCAAGATCTCCTTTCCTTGCTTATCATTCTCATGTCACTTGTGCATGTTTATGTGATTTTGAGGTTACATTGTAAGTACTATTTGAAATATGGTTTAAAGATTTTAAATGGTGCATGTGTTGTATTTTGCATGGTGCATTTTGCATATGATGCATGAACCTAGATAAACTTAATGAAAAATTGGGATCTTTCAGGAGTTCAATCTATGACTTATCAGACAATTCGTAAAAACTTTTACAAGTCGTAGATCATGTCGTAGAATGTGAATCATAGAAGGGGGTCTCTGAATATCTGAAAAGCCATCAGACGAAACCCCTATCTACAACCCGTAGAATACTCTGCGGCCCATAAATGGGGTCTCATAGACCTATCCTAACAGATTTTAAGAGGGGAAAATTGACCTTTTCTATTTCCTTAAGTCCAAGCTACATCATTTAAATCTCAAATGAGCACTTTCTAGCCTTATACACTCTTCACACCCTTACTTCAGCTCATTTCTGAACAAAAAAAAACAACATAAATCTCAAATGTCTCTCAAGCTCTGCAAGCAATTCAGGTTAAGGGTGCAAGCTAGGATTTTGAATCTTCCATCTCCAAATCAGATTTGCTCCACGATAATCATATCATGGTATGTGGGTTTGATTATGAGACCCCAATTTTTGATTGGAGAGGACCCCAAAGGCCTATGCCCTTCCATCCCTTGGATAAATAGAGAAGGAGGGCAGAGCTTTTGGTTTTTTCATATTGCCATAATGGTTTTTTCATGATGTCAAAAATTTGAACAATGATATAGATGGCGAGTGCCTGATCACAATGACCAGGTCATGTAGGGAAGCTTCCTTCCCATAAGTTCAACCATCCATCTTCTCCAACTACATAGAGTGTATGGATTTTTAGGGGTATTTTATGAACTCTTGTATATGACGTTATTATTATGCATTGTCCACATGATTTCTATTTTAATTCTTCAAGTAAGGATTTTGCTATGCTTAAATACAATTTGTTTTGACATTGTGTTGGATTTTATGATAAAGTTATGGATTCCATGATTCTATGAAAAATTATAAAAGATATTATGGGTTTTAGTTGGACTTCATGATACCCCAAATTAGGGTCTTTGTACAATGATGGTTGTTGATTTGAAGACTTTAAAATGAATTGATTTTACTCCTCTCTTGCATTATACTCTTGAATTGCATGATTTTAAGCATACGTACATACACTCATCATGTTTGACTAAATTTACATGACAAAGATTTTTTTGTTGATGAAAGATTATTGCATAAATTACAAAACAAGCATGTTACAGTAAATTATGGGCTCCCAAGCATGTATCAACTCATCAAAAATTTCTATGATTTGTAAGTAGAATATTGAGGCCTTATACTATATTCTATCCGCTTGTGAGTGAATAATGTCTACATAAAGGGGTCAAACATGATAACTGTTTTACCCTTATATACCAACTACATCTCACTAGAAGGGGTCAAGAATATTACAATCTCTACCCTCATATGTAATGTGATGCCTACAAGAATGGATCAAGTCTATGCAATTGTTTTACCCTCTAGTACAAGGCATACACCAATGTTAAGGGTCAAGTATATGAATGAGCTACTCTTGCCATGTTATCGTGTTTTTACAAGTTATTCAAGTTATGATTATATATATGATTATTTCAAGTTTTTCATGGGAGTATACTTAGCACCGAAAGAGGCTTAAGGTGGGGGCTCGACCCAAGGGGTCCTTTTGTAAAGTCTTGCACACTTGACTATGTGCCAACATAGTTTTATATTATCTTCCCTAAATGAGATTTTACTAGTGGATTCAACTAGGACAAGGTACCCACTTTGTGGGGTCATGTGTGGTTTACGTTGTCAAGTAAACGATTCTTTTATTTTGTGTGGAGTGAATATCGGGACTCAAGGTAGTAGCTTGCTTGTTCTGGTATGTCAGTTTGAGTCTCCTCCCTTATATGTATGATATATTATGTAACTTTTATTGTTTATATGCATGTTTTTAATTCCTTATTGATCATACATATCAGATTGAGCTTATGTTTAACAATTATGATTATCCATCTTGATTATTGTGACTTATATCCTTTATTGCATTGTAACCCCACATACTTTGCATATTCCAAGTACTAATACATAATTTTTCTAGCATGATCTAACCATATAGGGATAGGAGCTCCTATTCATCCTCCTCCTCCATGTGGCTAGCTGGATCTTTTGAAGACTACTATTGACTATTAGTGAGTGCGCCACTTCGGGGACAAAATACAACACTTTAGATACTTAAAACTTAGAATTTTCTATGTTCAAAATGCAATGTTAGTTTCTTTAATGTTATTTTATGTTAGATTTCATAGTATTCAAGGTTTAGTATTACTTTATGGAAAAAAGTACAGTAGTGAAACGACCAGAAAAAAAAGTGCTTGAAAACGTGCCTCGGAAGTGCTCGTAATCTTGTTCTCCATATATCTAAAAATTTATTTGTTATTTTAAAAATCCAAACTCATATTCTTGTTTAGGTGGTCAAATTGAGTAGGAAATGGGTCTAACTCGAATTTTACATTAACCATAAAAATTTGAAAATCACAAAATACGCTATTTAGGAGGGTCCACTTTGAAGGGGTAGATATCTTAGCACACAAAGAACTGGGTATACGATGACTTACCAACTAAAAGCCCTTTTAATTAGATTTCTAAAGATTCTAAGTTCGAATGAAGGATTTATTCCCATTGTAAAACTTGACCGTGAAGAAAATGCAATTTCCAATGAGCAATTCCTTTTGGTCTTATTTTCTCTTGACTTCGGTCCAAGCCTTTTAAGTCTTAGGTCTAAGGGTTCCATGACTTGAAAATACATGTACTTAACCTCATTTTTCCCTTATGTTATCCTAAACATTTCCAAAAACATACTCAAACATTTAGACTGATATTTCACCCAAAATTCAAGTCCCAAACTCAAGACCAATCTTTAGGATTTCTTCAAGAAGTTCACTTAAGTTTCAAGTCTCCATTAAACTCTTCTTTAAGAACCCCTCCAAAGCTAAGGTATATGGTGTTGAACCATTGGGTCCTTCGACCCATGGTGCCTAAACCCTCTTTTAATTAATATTGCATGATTTAAAGTTGACTTTAAATGTGGGTCTTGTATTTTGAGAAATTTACTACACAATGATTTTAGTTCATGAAAGTATTGTTGTTTTAGCATGTTTTAACCTTCAAATGTTTGATCTAATTTTGGAAATGATGAGGGATTTTAATGTGAATGTCTTGGGGTGTTTCAAGGTGTTGATTAAAGGTTTTACTATTGATTTTCATGAATGATTTCATCTCTAAATTGCATAATCTTATACCCCCACTGTACACCCACCAAGAGTTTAATAAAATATATAGTTGTGGTTTCTTAAGGAATTGAAGGTCCAAACCATCAGATATGATATGAATGATGATATAATGATGAAATGAGATTATGTACATGGTAAATTCTATATAAAGTGTTGCATTATACATTACTCAACTGAGTTGAGGGTTTGCACTCATCAACCATGTGAGGAGCTAGTACTTCACCAACTAGGATGATTGGGGTGTGACCATCATCAACTGAGTTTGGGATTTTTACTTATCAACCATGTGAGGGGTTAGTATTTCACCACCTAGTATGATTGGGCCGTGACCTTCATCAACCGAGTTGGGGGTTTGTACTCATCAACCATGTGAGGGGTTTATACTTCACCACCTAGGATGATTGGTGTGTGACCAATATAAACCATGTGAGGGGTGTATACCTCACCATCTATGATGATTGGGGCGTGACCATAATCAACCAACAAAGGTTGGAAAACTAGCTTGGTCTCTTCTTTGCATATGCTATCTTATATGAGCATGATTTACTTAAGCATAATTTACTTATGCATTGATCATACATGTCATATTGCTATAGAATGCCAATTGCCTATCATTATGCATTTTGGATTATGATGCCTATCTATTGTTGCAGTGCATCTTACTTACTTAGTGTATTTAAATGTACTAATGCATACTCTTGCCTATATGATATCACCATGTAAAGATTGGAGCTCCTATTGATTCTTCTTGTGGCTAGATGGATTATTCAAGTTAGCATTTGGTAAGTCCTCCATTCAAGGGACAATGACTATTCTCTCTCACTAAGTATTAAGATTCTCTTTACTTTATCATTTACTTATGACTATGAGGGAAGAGACTAGTTGTATGTCTTGGCCCTAGCCATTATCTATGTAATTGAGATGTTTTTGGTCAAAGCTATGTATTTATGCCATGAGTTGATTCTATTATCTCTTCACTATATGTTATTACAAGTTCTTCCTTAGTCCCCTTTTCCCTTATTTCCATTCTTCAAATGTCATTTAATTATTTCGTGACTAAGTATGTGTAATGATATGCTGTGAGGCTTATTTGTGGTTCCTTCGGGTTCCCCATTTGCCGGTCACATCTAGGCCCTAAGCTTGGATCATGACAAAGATTGTATCAGAGCACTAGGTTGTTAAATACTCGAAATCTAACACACCACATTAATTAGAGTCTTATACATGGTTGTGTTGTGTACCATAACTATGAGTAGGAGGCTATGAGACATTTTAGGAAATTTTTCTTTTCTTTATGGTCTATATCGTGCTTTAGAAGTGAGTTAGGGCTTTCCCCTCTAACAAATGTTCTTTACTCTTTTAGTTGATCAGGCCACTTCAAAGAAAAAGGTGAAGGAAGGTAAGTAGAAGGTGTTGATTTTGATGGATCTGAGTTTTACTATTTATTCTCTCTTCTTTTAGTCGATGGTGGGGCTACTGGTGTACCCCAAGTTGTGATGTGAACCTTTGGTGTTTATCTCTTGGTTAGGTATTTTGTTGCTAGAAAGTTCATAGGTATTGATCAAAGTTTATGTTGCATTAGATCTTGATTTGTGGTTTGTTGGAGTTGCCATAGTGGATTTTGATGTCATACTAGGGATGGAATGGTTGCATGCATATTATGTCTTCATAGATGGTAGGACCTGTATATTTAGATCCCCAATTCGTACCGAGCCCATGTTTGATGGGGAGGTTATTTATCGATAGCAAGGGAGGTAGATCCATTTCATGTCTTAAGGTACAATTAGTCTCTAAGTGGTTGTATTTATCATCTTATGAGAATTGGAGGTGTGGAATCTAAGTTGTTTTGTTTATACAATTGTTGGTGGCAGATGAGTCCTTGAATGGCCTTTGTTGATATTTTGAATTAAGGGTAGTGTCTTTTGGTCTGACTAGTATGCCAGTTATGGCTATAAGTCTTATGAGAAAGATCTTTAGTCCCTACTCTAATAGGTTTAGGTGGTTTAGGTGATTATAATATGGTTTTTTCCCTAATGAGTTAGTGCATGTAAATCATTTGAGAATGGTACTAGAAGTTTAAGGAAGAAGGTTGGCTTCTAGTAGGTGAGATGGGAACTTTGGTGGTCAGAGGTTTCCTTCTAGGTTGTGTGGTGCTGAGTGATGGTATTAAGGTGGACCTTAGAAATACGAAGGTTATTAGAGATTAGCCTAGACCTTTGACTTCACCAGATTTTAGGAGCCTCTTGGGTTTAAGGGGCTATTGTTAAAGGTTGTGACTATGGTGATTTGATATGTCTATGGGTTTCTATTTATTGTATTATTCCTTGGTGCAAGTAGGATTCATGTGTATGTGGATTGATCTTTGATCCCTTCCAAACGAGGAGACCAAAAAATTTATTTTCAAGAAAACCTACATGGATTTTACTTATTTTAATTTAGGATTTGAATATTATGATTTCTAAAATTCTATTGAGGCATGAGTAGTGTTTATTTGATGATTGTTAATGTGATTTAAACCATTATATGAGGATTTAGGTTGGGTTTATAGAGTTATAAGTATGCATGCTGCCCTTTTGAAATCATTTATGCATGAGACATTAAACCATGGATTTAAATAGGGAATTAATTATGCTTTCACTTCAACTTCATACTATAAATGTTCATTTTAAATCAAGTCTTATTACGTATGTCATTTCCTCATTGTTCATAGCATATGCATTCTTGTACACAAATTATTTTGAAAAGTTATGTTATGGGTATGCCCAATTTCATTTTATGGTATGATTTTGATAAAAGTTTGGTTATGACAATATTGTGATCACATATATGTCTTTGATTTTGACTTTTTAAGCATTTTGGGTGCTTGCACTATTTTGTATATGAATGGGTCATTCGTATGCATGAGTATTATGACAATGAAATTATGATTTTGGCATTTGATCCTAAGTATGAATTATTATGAATGGTGCTTGGCTTTTAAGCCCAATTGTGCATTGAAATGATTTGAAAAATGACTATTGCCTCTTTTAGAGTATGTATATGCATATTATAAGTATTCTTGTGGGATGACGACTTAGCTTGTTGTGCTGAAGGTCTTGGGGTAGTTTGGGCAACTTGCATGGCATGTTTCTAATGAGTGTATAACCCATAAGGTTGTAATATGATGGTTAAGGATGGTTGATCTATTTAGTCAACTATGATGGGTTAGTCACTTCTTTAAGATTTATCTTTGGTTTGGGTTTTGTCCCCAAGTAAGGATAAAGGTAGGTGATATCTCAAGGTGTCTTTTTGGATTAGGAGTGAGCATTATTAGTATTGATGGAGTTGGTTGGTTGACTTATGCACTAGTAATGATTGTGTATTTCTTTAATAGAGTCTTACAACCCTACCTTGCTATATTTGTGGTGATTTCTATTAACAAAGTATTGATTTGTTTAGAGCTTGTGAATCATTTGGGGGTATTGTTGCAAGTCTTGGAGGATGAGAGGTTGTTTGCTAAATCTAGTAAGTGTGCAGTGGGTAGCAAGAAGGTGGTTACAAGTCTTTAAAGAATTATGATGTGAGTGTGCATTAGTTTTTCTTCAGTAAGGCTAGTGTTGCGATTGGTACTCTAGGTAGCCTAACATGTATTGTTGATAGTGGAAAGGAGGAGACTAGTAGAGTCCATCAGTTGGCTAGATAGAGAGTTAGGTTTAATGAAGTTAAGAATGGTAGTATAGGGTTCTTGATGGTTCCAAATCTTCTTAGGATAAGAGGACTAGAATAGGCAAGACCTTGTGTTCACCTTATTAGAGTTGGAAGTCTTGGGTGAGAACATGATAGAATAGAGATTGTATCCCAAGGGGGAGAAGGTGGTTATGGTAACAAGTGGGTTAGGTGTATTTAAGATCGACATTGAGTTGAGGATTGTGAGTCCTTATAGATTATAGAGGGAGGTTGGTAAAGTTGCTTAAGTTTGGGGATTGCCTTTGGGTGTAGATATGGTTAGTATGGTTTATCATTCATCTAGGTAGATGTGTTATGTTGGTGACTTTACAATTATACAAAACTTTGAGATTGTGGGTGTTAATGAGGGTGATTTGGCTTAAGAGAATGTCCCGATGGAGGTATTGGATGGATGAGTGCAGAAATGGATTGATACTGATGTAGTGTTCTTCAAGGCCCTTTTGGAAGAGTCGTCTATTCGTATGTTCTTCTCGAGGAGCCGAAGTGGGCATGGAGGAGCAATATCCATATCTCCTTCATTCTGTTCAAGCTTATGATAACACGTCAAGTCCTTTTATGATTTCAAGTCTTGCATTTCAGCCCCTATATCATTCATATGCATTCATGTTTAAGTTGGTTAGTTTATGATGATTTTACACTTATGTTGAAATTTTTAAACCAGTGTTACATCCATATTGGGGCTGATATGTTCATCATTACTCTTGTTTTATATGTCTCTTCTACATTTGGGAACGAATGTTTCGAAGGGGGAGATGTTGAAACGACCCCCAAAAAAGTGCTCAAAAACGTGGCTCTGAAGTGCCCAGAAACTTGTTTTCCATTTATCTAAAATTTTGTTTGTTATATTGAAAATATGACTTCATATTCTTGTTTGGGAGGTCAAATTGAGTTTCAAATGGGTCTAACCCGAATTTTAGAGCAACAGTATAAAATTCCAAAAATTGCAAAATATGCCATTTAGGAGGGTCCACTTTGAAGGGGCATATCTCTTAGCACACAAAGAACTAGGTGTATCATGACCTACCAACTGAAAGTCCTTAGAATTAGCTTTCTAATGCACTTTATTTCATCTTATTCTGAATTTATAAAGGATGTATGCCCATTTTTTCAAAATTTGCCCATGAAGAAAATGCAATTTCCAGTGAGCAGTTCATTTTGGTCTTATTTTCTCTTAATTTCGGTCAAAGCCATTTAAGTCTTGGGCCTAAGGGTTCACATAACTGAAAATACATATACTTAGCCTTATTTCACTCTCATATCATCCTAGCCAATTCCCAAAACTTACTCAAACATTTAGACTCATATTTCACCCTAAATTCAAGTCCCTAACTCAAGACCATTCTTATGGATTTCACTCAATCTTCAAGTCCCTATTAAAGTCTTCTTCAAGAACATCTCCAAAGCTAAGGTATGTGGTGTGGATCCATTGTGTCCTTCCACCCATGGTGCTTAAACCCTCTTTTAGTTAATGTTTCATGATTTAAAGTTGATTTTACATGTAGGTCTTGTATATTGAGAAATTTACTGCACATTTTAGTTCATGAAAGTATGGTCGTTTTCGCATGTTTTGTGCTTCAAATGTTGGACCTAATGTCAAAATTATTGAGGGTTTTTGATGTGACTGTCTTGTGGGTGTTACTAGTTACTGATTAAATGTCTTATCACTTATTTTCTTGCATAATTTTATCTCTAAATTGCATGGTCTTATACCCCTATTGTACATGTGCGAAGTGTTTGATAAAATGTCCAATTATGGTTTCTTGAAGAATTGAAGGTCCAAAGCATGAGATATGATATGAATGATGATATAATGATGAAGTAAGCTTATGTGTATGATAAATTCTATATAAAGTATTGCATTAGACCATACTCAACTAAGGTGAGGGTTTGTACTCATCAACCATGTGAGGGGATAGTATTTTAACACCTAGGATGATTGGGGTATGACCATCATCAACCGAGTTGGGGGTTTGTACTTAGCAACCATGTGAGGGGTTAGTATTTCACCACCTAGGATGATTAGGGTATGACCCTCATCAACCGAGTTGGGGTTTGTACTCATCAACCATGTGAGGGATTTATACTTCACCACCTAGGATGATTGGGGTGTGACTAACATCAACCATGTGAGGGGTTTATACGTCATATTTGGGTGTGACGATCATCAACAAACCAAGGTTGGAAAGATAGCTTGGTCTCTTCTTTACATATGATATCTTATATAAGCATGATTTACTTAAGCATGTTTTACTTATGCATTGATCATACATTTTATATTGCTATATTATGCCTATTGTCTATCGTTATGCTTTTTAGATTATGATGCCTATCTATTGTTACATTGCATCCCACATACTTATTACATTCAAATGTACTAATGCATACTCTTGCCTACATGATATCACCATGTAGGGACCGGGGCTCCTATTGGTTTTTCTTGTGGCTAGATGGATTATTCAAGTTAGCCTTTGGTAAGTCCTCCATTCCCGGGACAAGGAATATTTTCTCACACTATGTATTAAGATTCTCTTTACTTTATCAGTTACTTATGACTATGAGTTGGTCCCCGCCATTATCTATGTAGTAGAGGTATTGTTGGACAAAGCTATGTATTTATGCCATGAGTTGAATATATTATCTCTTGACTCTATGTTATGACAAGTTCTCCCTTAGTCCCCTTTTCCCTTATTTACATTCTTTAAATGTCATTTAATTGTTCTGCGACCAAGGATGTGTAATGATATGTTATGAGTCTTGGTTGGGATTCCTTTGGGTTCCCCATTCACCGGTTACTTTTAGGCCCTAGGGTTGGGTCATGATAAGAAGTTGTTGATTTTGATGTTGTACTAGACACTTTATAGACTGTAGTTCACTCTACGGGTTGTCAAGAGAGTGAGCAGTTGATTATTCAAATTTGATTCTACGAACATGCAGATGGGTCTTGAATTGATTTATGAGTTGTCAAACATGGTTTGTACCCCAAGGATAAGAGATGAGGGACTTTCTAAAGATTCATTACATAAAACCCCCCAAAGGGCCGTAAACTACTTTATGAGTCTTAGAGAGGTATCATAGACTTAAAGTCTAGACTTGCAGCAGCATTGTATGATCCCCCGATGGATCATAAACTACTTTATGAGTCGTAGAGGGGTATATTAGACTTGAAGTATTGACTTCCACTAACACAAAGAACTCAACGATTATAGGGGAAAAATAATGAGTTAACATTGGAGAGTTTTGAGAAACACTTGTACTTTAATTTGATCATTAGGTTGTATTTCTTGAAATTTGATTTGCTTGTTCTTTAAATTGATCTTTAATATTGTGATTCTCTTTGAAGTTGGATTTGCTTGTTCTTTATTCAATTGTAAAAGTGTTCTATTATGTTATTCTAATTTATAAGTCTTGTATCTATGCAAATCAAGAGTAGCTAAATTCACTACTAGGGTTGTTGGAACCATGAAGAACTAACAAGGTAAAATTGGATAATTCATAATTCTTAGAAAGCATGCACGCATGTATTAATTAACTCTCTTCACTTTGCATGTTTTCTAGTAATGGCCAACATTAGAACCTCCTAGTGTTACTGACTCAACCAAGGTAGTAATGAATAGAAAAGAGATTAATTAACATGATTCAATTGATGTATTCTCGTCTAATCAACCAAACTTGTCCAAGGGGAGGTTGTACTAAGATTAATAAGTAAGGATTAGTAATG
Source organism: Solanum sejunctum (assembly GCA_025642045.1). Taxonomy (NCBI): domain Eukaryota; kingdom Viridiplantae; phylum Streptophyta; class Magnoliopsida; order Solanales; family Solanaceae; genus Solanum; species Solanum sejunctum. The sequence goes on from JAOTQJ010141646.1 coordinate 22,282, forward strand.
TACACTACAGAGATGGGTCAAGTAATGTAGTGAAATTCACTTCTCGTCTTGATTAAAGGGTTTGGTGAACTTAACTTACCACCTTGCATTCTATACACTAGAAAACAATTAGGTTATCCAGTGATACAAAGTTAGGGAATCATGGAGAATACAAAATCCTAGTTTCTCTTCATATTGATTTAACTCCTATGTTAGTTAGGTTTACTTTACTACTGATTATTGTAAACCCCCCCACTCTTTTTTCGGTAAGTAAGTTGGTTAATCACTCAAATTGCATTAATTGAATTCTGTGAAGTCTACATATTCACTTGGGTTAGACCCTAACCTTGGTTAGGTTGTATTTCTTGACAATGACCACTTTATCCTTAAAAAGAAAGTATAACTTGGGCGACATCAAGATTTTTGCGCCGTTTCCGAGAAATATGGCTAAACTTGGTTAATACATATTGATTTGGGTATTAATCATTATTTCCCATATTTTATGTTTTTGTTTCTTACAGAGTCTAAGTCTACTATATGCCCAATAAACAAAGTCGAGGCAGACATGTTAGACCCCACCTATGAGGAGTGTGAAAGATGTAAGAAAATAAGCATTGAAAATTCTATTGATAGCTTTAATGAGAGGTCTTTATAAGCCATAGAATCTAGTATGACCCATACACAGGTTCGTGGAACTTAGCTAAACTTGGTGAAATTTAAGATCTTTTAAAAGTTTAATCTATAAAACATTAGATGACCCATAAACACTTCCATAATTCGTAGACTATGTCATAGAGAGGGAATCAGAAAAGTGGGTCTCTGATAATCATTCAAATGAAGCACCACCTATGACCTAAAGAACCATATACGAGTCGTAGAATGTGTTTTTGAGGGACAATCAGAGAAGAGGGGGTCTCTGATAGTCTGTCAGATAAAAGACCATCTATGGCTCACAGAATGATCTACGAAATATAAATGGTGTCTTATAGACCTATCCAGTCAGTTTTTTAAAAAGGGACAGTTTGACCATTTCATAGCATTTTGTGACTATGCTACATCATTTTCACCTTCAAAAGGGCCCTTTATCTGTCTTTTAACCCTAATTCCTCTCATTACTTCCTTATTCCTAAATCCCCTAAGTTCTGAAACACTGCCAAGTTCCCTCAGAGCTTCAAGCAAGAAGGCGCAAGCTAGGGTTTTAGTTTCTTCACATTCAAATCAGATTTACTCTTCAATAAGTTGATAAGGTATGTGGGATTTGATTGTGGGTACCTTTCTTATTCAAGCTCAACCATTTCCTTTCCAAGTTATGGGTATCATGAAGATTTCATGACATAATAAGTCATGGAAATATGTGATTTAAAATAAGGGTTCAATGATGCCCTAATTATGCTTTCCTATGATATGGTGGGTGATTTTATATGATTTGAAAAAGGGGTTTTGCTACTCTCCTTATGTCCAAAGGTGTTAGTTTTGCATAGTTTTGAGCATGTATGCGTACCTACCATGCTTTACTAAATTGTGAATCAAGTTTCTTATGTTGATAAAGGTCTTATGGCAGGATATGTGATTTACGAATAATATGATTTGTGAATGGCATAATGTATGCTATGAATTATGAGAATGTTGAGAAAGCTATGAAAAGTTATGAAGCCCTAACATTGATATAATGAAGCTTTGGTTTGGATGAGATACTCTATGAACTACGAGAATATTGATTTTTTTTTTATATTATGATAAAGAGAGTAATTTGAGTATTCCTTTGGATTGTGACCTAGTACCGATCGGAGCTTGGTAGATAACCATTGTCTTATTTATGTTGCCACTATATGATTATGAATTTTCTAATGCACCCAGATAGCATGAGTGCATGATTGACCAAAATGGGTGGTGCTCCCATAAAACACGTATGAATCATATACCTAAATGGGTTTTGCTCCTGTAAGGTTAATTAGATGCATATACCAAAGTAGGTGATGTTCCCACAAGGTAATTTTAAGGTATTTTCCAAAAACAGCAGTGTTCCCATAAGGTAAGTGTTTGGTTTACCCCTGCAAGGTATGACACTCCTAGTCCGATGTGGAGTAAACATTTGGATTCCAAGTAGTAGCTCGCTTAGTCTTAAATTTCTGTTATGATCCTTTACTACCTATGTACGATATGTTACATGCCTTGATTATTCATTCTTACATGATTTGACTATGGCATTAAGCATGCACAACATATTAAGCCTATAGCCATTGATTGTGACTACACATACTGCTTGATTATGGACTATGTTCCTTGATGCATTTGCAGCCTGCATATTAGTACATTTCAAGTACTAATACATACTTTTGCCTGCATAATCTAACCATGTAGGAACTGAATCTCCTTACGATCCTCCATGTCCACACAACTAGATGTTCCTATTTAAGATTGCTTGGTGAGTCCTCCGTATTTGTGGATAAGATTCCTCTTACTTTCATGCCCTATTTAGACTCTATTAATTTTTGGGTACTATCTTTTGAGGGTGAGCCCAAGAGATGTCATTGCCCCTGTCCTATTCATAATTAGAGGTGTTGTTGGATATTGTTATAGTTATGTATGATTGAGATTGACTCCTTGTGTTTTGTATTATGAAGACATCCCTTAGTCCTACTTTCCTTTTTTTTGCCAAATGCTTGATTATATGGAAGTACCAAGTCGCTAATTACCCCCATCGCATTAGTCATACGTACCCTCCCCTTAGAAATTATTCGTTATGTGACTCATGCTCTTCCCTTCCCTCCAACATCCCCATGGCTTCATTCCAAAGTCTCCCTTCCCTTAGAAATTATGTGTTCTGTGTATACTGCTCATTTATGCTTCCTTAAAACCAAGGATGTGCTATGCATGCTTAAGTGGCTTTTTACAGATCCCCTCAGGTTCCTATTCGCCATGTCACATATAGGCCCTTGGTTCAGGGCATGTGAAAGCTTGGTATTAGTGTACTGGGCTTTTAAATGATCCTCAAAAGTTCAACACATCACATCTACTAGAGTCCTTTTCGTAGTTGAGAAGTGTGCCACAACCATGAATGAGAGGCTTTGAGGCATTTTAGGAAATGGTTCACTTCTTCATGCTTTACTTTGTGCTTTAGATTTGACATAAGGATTTCCTACCTTTGACAGGCAGCCTTTTGGCTATTTTAGATTATGCTGCCTAGGTGAAAGACACAAAGAGCTTCCACCTCTGAGGATGAACTGATCCCTCTGACCCCATAAGCTTCCCAAGAGAAAAGAGAAGGGTCACCTATGCTGAGAACTGAAATATGGTCACCCTTTTTGATAGTATCATGGCCAATCAAGAGGATCAAGCTCCTTATGTTCCTATCCCAGCCTCAAGGGTAAGGGATTTCAAAAGGATGAATCCCCCGGAGCTCTATGGCTCAAAGGTAGAGGAAGACCTCCAAGACTTTGTCGATGAGGTGTACAAGGTTTTGGCTACAGGGGAGTGAGTTGGAAGGAGAAGGTAAAACTAGCAGCCTACCAACTCAAGCGCCTTACTAAAATATGGTATAATCAATGCAAGATGGAGAGGAAGGATGATGAGCCTATTCCATGGGAGGAATTCAGAGTAAATTTCCTTGATTGCTTCTTCCTCATTGAACTAAGAAACGTAAAGTTGACACAGTTCATGAATCTTAGGAAAGGTTCTATGAGCATGAATGTCATGACCTAGTACCCAAGGAAATGGGGAACGTGAACGAACCCCAAATAAGCCTCAAAGAATATCATCACACATCCTTGGTCATGGAAACAATTAAATGAAATTTGATGAATAGAAATAAGGGCAAAAGGGGCTAAGAGAGAAGTTTTTGTAACATAGAGTCAAGAGATAATAGAATTAATTCATAGAATAAATGCATAGCTCTGTCCAATAATACCTCTACTACATAGATAATGGTGGGGGCCAAGACATACAACTAGGCTCACCCTCATAGTCATAAGTATATGATAAAGTAAAAAGAATATTAATACATAGTGTGAGAGAATAGTCCTTGTCCTCAGAATGGAGGACTCACCAACGGCTAACTTGAACAATCCATCTAGCCACAAGAAGAATCAATAGGAGCTCCCGTCCCTACATAATGATATCATGTAGGAAAGAGTATGCGTTAGTATGTTTGAGTGTACTAAGTATGTGGGATGCAATGCAACAATAGATAGGCATCATAATTCAAAATGCATAACAATAGGCAATAGGCAAAATATAACAATATGACATGTATGATCAATGCATAAGTAAAAGATGCTTAAGTAAATCATGCTAGTATAGAATATCATATATGAACAATGAGACCAAGCAAGCTATCCAAGGTATAAACCCCTTAGTGGTTGCGGCGATCGTACCCCGCCATCCATGGTGATGAAGTATAAACCTATTGTATGGTTGATAGTGGTCTCACCCTGCCATCTATGGTGATGATATATAAACCCCTTGCATGGTTAATGATGGTCACACCCCAAACATTCATAGTGAAGAAGTATAAACCCCTCGCATGGTTACCTAAGCTCTTTTCTTCCCGGATTAGGCATAGTCTATGCAACACTTTATACAGGATTCATAATAGTCTCTAATACAATATCTCATGTAGGAATAAACATATATATAAGCTCATTTCATCATCATTACATCATTCATATCATATCTTATGCTTTGGACCTTTAATTCCTCAAGAAACCATAATCAGACATTTTATCAATAACCTTGGGAGGTGTAATGGGTGTAAAATAGCATGCAATTTAGAGATAAAATCATGTAAAAAATCAGTGATAAAACCTTTAATCAACACCTTGCAACACCCCCAAGATATTTATATCAAAATAACTCATCAATTCCAACATTAGATTCAAGATTTGAAGCTCAAAACATGCTTAAACTACCATACTTTCATGTATTAAAATCATTATGCTGTAAATTTCTCAATATTCAAGACCCATATGCAAAATCAACTTTAAATCATGCATTACTAAGTGAAAGAGTGTTTAGAGACCATGGGTGTAACGACCCAATTGTTCAACACCGTACACCGTAGCTTATGTGAAGTTCTTGAAGAAGACTTTAATGGAGACTTGGAGCTTGAGTGTGATCCTTCAACAAATCCTTGAGATTGGCTTAGTTAGAAATGAGGCTAAGTATTTGGGGAAATATTGGGGAATATTTTTGGGTGATATGAGGGTGAAATAAAGCTAAGTATAGATGAAAATATGTATGGGTACCCTTGTGCCTATGTCTTGAAAGTCTTGGATCGAAATAAAAAAAGGAGGGCCAAAATAACATTTGTCAGTGTCGCAGAGGCAACACAGATGCTCACTGGAAGTCATTATTTTCTGCACGAATGAGTTTTATAAAAATGGGCACAAATCCTTCATTCAAACTCAGAATGAGGAGAAACGAAGTGCATTGTAAAGCTAATTCAAAGGTATTTAAGTTGGTAGGTCATGGGTCATTCAATGCTTTGTCTGCTAAGTGATATGTCCCTTCCAAGTTGACACTCCTAAACATCGTTTATTGTAATTTTTAGATTTTGATATGGTTGCTCTAAAATTCAAGTTAGACCCATTTTCCACTTAATTTGACTTCCTAAACAAGAATATAAAGTCAGATTTTTGAAATTCCAAATGAATTTTTAGATATATGGAAAATAAGATTTCAAGCACCTCCGAGGAACTTTTTTGGGCACTTTTGGGGGTTATTTCAATATCTCCCCCTTAGAAACCTTAATCCCCAAATGTAGAAGAGACGTACAATACAAGAATAACCATGAAAAAATCATTCCCAACAAGAATGCAACATTATATTTTAAACATCACTTTCAAAATCCCATTATAAGTGTGAAATCATCATAAATTGTCAACTTAAACATGAATGACATTGGGGATGAAACATAGGACTTAGAATCATAGAATGGACTTGGTATGTCATCATAAGCTTTAATAGAGTGGAAGAGATATGGATATTGCTCCTCCATGCTTGCTTTGGCTCCCCAAGAGACACATGCGAATAGATGACTTTTCCCAAAGGGCCTTAAAGAACACTATATCATTATCAATCAACTTCTCCACTCATCTATCCAACACTCCCATCGGGACCTTATCTCAAGCCAACATACATTCCTTAAAACCCACAACCTCAAAGTATTCTATAACACTAAAGTCACCAACAGATCACATCCACCTAGAAGCATGAGGAGCCAGACAAACCATATCTACATCCATAGGCAGTTCCCAAACTTATGCAACCTCACTAACCTGTCTCTACACTATATACGGACTCACAATCCTCAATTCAACTATTAGTCTTAAATACACCTAACTCACTTGGTACCACAACCACCTTCTACCCCTTGGGAGTCAACCAACACTCTATCATTCCCTCACCCAAAACTTCCAATTTTAATAGGGCAAAATCGATACCTTTCTTAATCTAACTCTCCCCAACCAACAAAGATTTGGAGCCATCAAGAACTTTATATTACCATGCTCGACTTCCTCCAACCTAATTCCTCAACCTAGCCAAACAATGGACCGCTCAAGCCACCTCTTTGCCACCATCATCAACACATGCTAGGATACTTAGGGTATCAATCACAATACTAACCTAACCGAGAAAGCTAATGCTTGTTCATACAATATTCCTTAAGGGGGTCTAACCATCTTCTTTCTACCCACAATGCCCAACTATCAAGTTTAACAAACAACCTCTCATCCTTCAAGGCTTGCAACACTACCCCCAAATAATTCATAAGCTCTAAACAAATCGCTACCTCATCACTAGTGACCACCACAAACATATCAAGGGTGTTAACACACTATTAATGAAGCCCATAGATATGAACAATGCATAAATCAACCAAACATGGCCACCAACACTCATAATGCTGACTCCTAATCCGAAAAGACACCTTGGGATATCACCTACCTTCATCCTCCCTTTGAGGTAAAACCCAACCCAAAATCAATCTTAGAGAAATCACTAACCCATTGTAATTGACCAAATAGATCGTCTATCCTAACCCATCATATCATAACCTTACAGGTTCTACACTCTTTAGAAACATGCTATGCAAGTAGCCCAAACTACCTCAAGACCCTCAACACAACAAACTAAGTCATCATCCCACAAGAGTACTTATAAAATGCATGGACATACTTTCAAAGAGGCAATAGTCATTTTTCAAATCATTTCAATGAACAATTGGGCTTGAAAGCCAAACAACAATTATAACAATTCATACTTAGGTTAAAATGCCAAAACCATAATTTCATAGTCATAATACTCATGCATAGGAATGGCCCATTCATATACAAAATGGTCCAAGCACCTAAAATGCTTAAAGAGTCAAAATCAAAGACATATATGTGATCACAATATTGTCATAACCAACCCTTTATCAAAGTCATACCATAAAATGAAATTGGGCTTATCCATAACATAAATAATCCATAAAATAACTCGTGTTCATGAACACATATGCTATGTACAATGCAAAAAAGACATAGGTAAGTAAGACTCCATTTAAAATCAACATTTATATTACGAAATTGAAGTGAAAATATAATTAATTCCATATTTAAATCCATAGTGTAATCTCTCATGCATAAATAATTTCAAAAGGGGAACATGCATGCTTATAACTTCATAAAACCAAAGTATATCCTCGCATAACGGTTTAAGTGACAATAAAATCATTAAATAAGCACTACCCATGACTCAATAGAATTTTAAAAATCATAATATTCAAATCTGAAATTACAATAAGTAAAAATCCATGTAGGTTTTCTTGAAAATAAATTTCTGAAATGGGCTTAACTTCATACTTGCATAATCATAGATAATTTCATGAATTCATAACATACTTGATAGCCTATATTCATCATGAAGTCATTTGACTTGTTAAACATGTTCATATCTTGAGAATTCTTAACTTGGCATTTCATTAAACACTTGGTGGGCACATATGAGGACATGTTCAAATCATTCAAAATGCAAGAGTATAGATCATGAAATAGTGAAATCAATGCATCTTAAAATCATATAAATCAACCCACCAACATCATGGTAGAACCCCATCATGGGTAACTTGTAAATCATATCAACTAAGTCACAAGGGCAACAATAGAAAAGAATCTACTCACAATCTCTGGTAGTTGCCCATTAACCCAAGAGGCTTCTAATGTCTAGGCTACTCTCTAATCACCTTCGTCTTACTAAAGTCCACCTTAATACCATCACCCGGTACCACACAACCTAGGAAGGCAATCTCTTACCACCAAAATTCCCGTCATGCCTAATTAGCACCCAATCTTCTTCCTTGAACTCATAGTACTACCCTCAAATAATTCACATGCACTACCTTATTAGGGAACGAATCATATTATTATCACTAAAACCACCATTAACCTATTAGGATAAGGACTAGCAATATTACTTATGAGACTTATAGGCATAACCGGTGTGCTAGTCAACCAAAAGACACTACCTCAACTTTAAACATCGAAAAGGTACATTCAAGGCCTCATCTATCACCAACGATAATTCTCTAAAAAACCAACTTAGATTCAACACCTCCAAATCTCACAAGATGAAAAATATGACCCCTTAGAGACCAATTGTACCTTAAGTCAAGAATGGACCTACCTCCCTTGCTACCACTTGACATCCTCCCATTCAAAGACGAGTTCATTAGGAACATATCCTAACTCTATGGGTCCCATCATCCATTAAGACATATTATGCATGCAACTATTCCATCCCAAGTACAATATCAAAATCCACCATATCAAATCCAACAAACCACAAAGCAAGACCTAATGCAATACAAACCTGGATCAATAACTATGAACTTTCTAGTAACAATATACCCAACCATGAGAATAGACACCAAAGACCCACACAACTACTTGGGAACATAGGAAACCCCACCACTATCCAATAGAATGGAGAAGAATTAGTTAAACTTGGATCCATTAAAATCAAAACCTTATACTTACCTTCCTTTGCCTTCTTCCTTGACGGGCATCAACTAAAGGAGCAAAGAACATTTGTTAGAGGGGAAAGACTTATCTTGCTTCTAAAGCATGACATACATCATGAAAAAGGGAAACATTTCCTAAAATATCTCATAGCCTCCTACTTAATGTTTAGATGCACTACGCAACCATGAATAAGACTCTAATTGACGCAATGTGTTGGTCTCCGAGGATCTATCGACCTAGTGCTCTTATACCATCTTTGTCACGACCCAAGCCTAGGGCCTAGATGTGACCGGCGAATGAGAAACTCGAAGGAACCCCAAACAAGCTTCATAGCATATCATTACATATCCTTGCTCTCAAAAACAATTAAATGACATTTGAAGAATCGTAGTAAGGGCAAAAGGGTCTAAGGGGATAACTTTTTGTAACATAGAGTAAAGAGATAATAGAATTAACTCATACCATAAATACATAGCTTTGTCCAACAATAACTCCATTACATAGATAATGGTGGGGGCCAAGACATATAACTAGGATCACCCTCATAGTCATAAGTATGCAATAAAGTAAAGGGAATCTTAATACATAGTGTGAGAGCATAGTCCTTGCCCCCGAAATGGAGGACTCACCAAAGGCTATCTTGAACAATCCATCAAGCCACAAGAAGAATCAATATAAGCTCCGGTCTCTACATGGTGATATCATATAGTCAAGAGTATGCGTTAGTACGTTTGAATGTACTAAGTATGTGGGATGTAATGCAGCAATAAATAGGCATCATAATCCAAAATGCATAATGATAGGCAATAGGCAAAATATAACAATATGATATGTATGATCAATTCATAATTAAAACATGATTAAGTAAATCGTGCTCATATAGAATATCATATATGAAGAATGAGACCAATAAAGTTATCCAACGTATAAACTCCTTGGTGGTTTATGGTGGTCGTACTCCGTCATCCATGGTGATGAAGTATAAACCCTTTGCATGGTTAATGGTGGTCATACCCAGCCATCCATGGTAATGAGGTATAAGCCCCTAGTATGTTTGATGATGGTAACACCCCAATCATCCATGGTGACGAAGTATAAATCCCTCACATCGTTGGCTAGGCTCTTTTCCCCCAAATCAAGCATGGTCTATACAACACTTTATATAGGATTCATCATAGGCTCTAATGTAATATCTCATGTAGGAATAAACATATACGTAGGCTCATTTCATCATCATAACATCATTCATATAATATCTCATGCTTTGGATCTTCAATTCTTTAAGAAACCATAACTGGACATTTTATCAAACACCTTGGGGGGTATCCAAAAGAGCATGCAATTTAGAGATGAAATCATGCAGAAAAATCAGTGTTAAAACCTTTAATCAACACATCAACACTCCCATGACATTCATATCAGAACCCTTTATCAATTCCAAAGTTAGATCCAAGATTTGAAGCTCACAACATACTTAAACAACCATACTTTCATGTATTAAAATAATTGTGTAGTAAATTTCTCAATATTCAAGACCCATATGCAAAATCAACTTTAACTCATACATTATTAAGTAAAATAAGGTTTAGGCACCATGGGTGGAAGGACCCAATGGTTCAACACCACATAACTTTTGTGAAGTTCTTGAAGAACACTTTAATGGAGACTTAGATCTTGAGTGAGATCCTTGAGATTGGCCTTAAGTTTGGGACTTGAATTCAGGGTTAGAAATGAGTCTAAATGTTTGGGGAAATATTGGGGAATGTTTTTGGGTGATATGATGGTGAAATAAGGCTAAGTATAGGTGAAAATATGTACGGGAACCCTTGGAACCAAGACTTGAAAGTCTTGGACCGAAATCAAAAACCAGGGCCAAAATAACAGTGGTTCGCGTCACCTTTGCAATGCGGAAGCTCATTGAAAGTTAGTGTTCTCTATAAGAATGAGTTTTACAAAAATGGTCATAAATCTTTCATCCAAACTTGGAATGAGGTGAAACAAAGTACATTGGAAAGTTAATATAAAGCATTCTAAGTTGGTAGGTCATGGGCCATCAAAGCTCTGTGTACTAAGAGATATGTCCTTTCAAATTTGACGCTCCTAAATAGTATTTATTGTCATTTTTGTATTTTTATAAGGTTTCTCTAGAATTCAGGATAGACCCATTTCCCACTCAATTTTACTCCCTAAACAAGAACATAAAATTGGATTTTGGAAATTATAAATGAATTTTTAGATATATGGAAAACAAGATTTGAGGCACTTCCAAGGACCGTTTTTAGGAAATTTTTGGGGTCATTTCAGTGAGGGAGTATTCCCTAAAGTTTAACAACCTCTTAAAGTTTTGTCCTCACTTGTTTTCCTACCTTAGGGCAAGGATGCACAAGTTTGTATCAGACTTGATTAATAAAGAATGCCATGCTACCAAGTTTATTGGGGTCATGGATATACCGCTGCTCATGACCTACGCCGATCAACTTGATGGGGTGAAACTTAGAAAGAGAAGAATGACGTATTCCAAGAAGGCTTGACATAGTAGTGGATTCCAAAGTTCTAAAGGTGGTTACTTCCAATAAGCCGCAAAATTCAAGGCCAAGGGTCCTCCAATGCCCAAGGCCAAAGGTTTACAAATGAAAGAGTTCCCAACCCAAAGTATTAAGGTGATAATGGTGGTTAAATTGTTCCTAGGTGTGGAAGGTATGGTAAAAACCATCGAGGTAGATCCTATAAAGTTGTTGGTGCTTGGTTCTGGTATGGCAAAATGGGCCACAAGGTGCGGATGTTCTGAACAAGTGCAGGGATGGCTTTCCTCAAGGACAAAGTGTGCATAGTGATCAAAGGACAAAAGGCGATTAACAAATAGGTGGTCCTCCTCAGAACCAATTCTATGCTCTTCAAAGGAGACAAAGGGTCAATCAATTCTCGATGTTATTATCGGTATATTAAAGATTTGCAATCTTGAAGCTTACGCTTTATTAAACTCGTGTGCACTCTTTCTTTCATAACATCATTTATTATTAACCGGCTTCATGTGTGTCCCAAATTTTTATGAATCATTTGAGGTGTCCACCCCTGTTAGCGAGTCCATTCTTGCTAAAATAGTCTATGGGTGTTGTCCCGTATCTATGTCGCATAAATTTTTTCATTGTCATTTTATTAAAATCGCTATGGATGATTTTGACATCACTCTTGGGATGGATCGATTACATGCATACCATGCTACTATTAATTGTAGAACTCATATGTTCATGCTACTATTAATTGTAGAACTCATATGTTAATTCCAAATCCCCAATGAGCCTATCTTTGAATGGGAAGTTCATGATACAGTGGTCAAGGATTGATTCATATCATATCTTAATGCACAAAAGTTGATTTCCAAAGGCTATATAATCATCTTGTGTGGGTTAGGGATGTCGGGTCTAGGGCCCCTCCTATTGATTCGGCCCTAGTTGTCAATGAGTTTCTTGATGTCTTCCCCCATGAACTTCTTGGTGTCACTCTCAAAAAGGAGATAGATTTTGGCATAGATCTTTTCCCCGATACCCAACCCATTTTCATCTCTTACTATCGAATGAACCCGATGGAGTTAAATAAGCAACTAAAGGATTTGTTAGAAAAAGGATTCATAAGGCCAAGAAAGCCACCTTGGGTACACTGGTATTGTTTGTGATAAAAAAAGAACGATGATTCACTTAGAATGTACATCAACTACAATTAACTCAACAAGGTTAGCATAAAGAACAAGTATCCATTTCCAAGAGTCTATTATCTATTTGATTAATTGCAAGGGGCTATTTACCTCTCAAAGATTGACATCAGATCTGGGTATCATCAATTAAGGGTAAGGTAGTGTGATATTCCCAAATTGGCTTCTCGAACAAGATATAGGCATTTTGAGTTCGTGATGATGTCTTTCGGCCTAACTTGTGCTCTAAAAATATTATGGATATCAAGAATATGGTCCTTAAACCCTACATTGAACCGTATATTGATATATTTATCATGGTATTTATTGACGACATTTGTATCAATTCTGGAATAACGAGGAGCATGGGAAACATTTGAGAGTGATGTTGCAAATATTGAGGAAAGAGAGGCTCTTTGCTAAATTTGACAAATGTGAGTTTTGGTTGAAGGAAGTTGCATTCCTGAGGCATGTGTGTCAGGTAATAAGATTAAGGAGGATCCAAAGAAGACCTAGGCAATAAGGATTTGGCCTAGACCCTTAACTCCAATAGACATTAGGAGCTTGCTGGATTTGGTCGGCTACTACCAAATGATCGTGAATTGATTCTCCTCAATTGCTTCTCCTTTCACCAAAATAACCCAAAAAAGGCAAAGTTCATATGGACCATTAAGTATGAAAGAAGTTTCTAAACATTAAAGGACAAGCTTTTGTCTGCTCCTATTTTTGCTCTACCGGAAGTGTTAAAAGGATTTATGGTGTATTGTAATGCTTCAATAATTGGATTAGGTGTGTGTTAATGCAAAATGACAAGGTCTTTATCTATGCTTATAGGCAACTAAAGGTGCACGGAGGTAATGACCCTATCCATGATCTTGAACTAGCAGTTGTAGTATTTCCCTTGAAGATATGGAATTACTACTTGTATAGCATTCATGTAGATATGTTCACCAACCATAAAAGTCTCCAATATCTGTTCACCCAAAGAGACTTAAATTTAAGGCAAAGAAGGTGGCTAGAGTTCCTAATGTACTATGACATGAGTGTGTATTACCATCAAGTCAAGGTTAATATTGTGGCCGACACCCTAAGTCAGGTATCGATGGGTAGTGTGGCATACCTAAAGGATGGCAAGAAAGAATTGGTGAGGGATGTTCATTAGTTTGCAAGGTTGAGTGTTAGATTGAAAGAGGCCGAGAATGGTGGGGCAATGGTAATAGATGGTTCCAGGTCCTCCTTGATTGAATAAATCAAATTAAAACAAGACCTTAATACTGCTTTAATGCAGTTGAAGTCACTAGTAAAATCTTGCAAGGTAGAGGTTTTCTCCTAAGGGGGAGATGGTGTTCTTCGATACCAAGGTAGGCTTTGTGTACCCAATGTCGATGGATTGACAGAGTTCATTTTGAACGAAGTCTATAATTACTCCTATTCTATTCACCCCAAATCTATCAAGATGTATAGAGATTTTAGAGAAATGTATTGGTGGTGTGGTGTGAAGAAAGACAATGGCAAATTTATAGCTAGTTTCCATGATTGCCAACAAGTAAAGCCCACGCATCAAAGGTCGGGTGGTTTGACCCAAGATATAGTGATTCTTACAGGGAACTGAGAAGAAATCAATATGAACTTTGTGATTGGGTTATAAAAGACTAGTAGGCATTTTGACTGTGTTTGGGTTGTTGTTGTTGATAGAATGATGAAGTTGGCTCACTTTCTACCAGTTAAAACTACCTATGATGCTGAAGATTATGCCAAGTTGTATATTCGTTAGTTGGTAAGATTGAATGGGGTTCCGTTGGACATTATTTCGAACCACGATGCTCAATTTACATCACATTTTTCCAGGACCCTCCAAAAGGTCCTTGACTCTAAGGTGAAGATAAACTAACCAAAAAGTGTCAAAAAATGTGCCTAAAAAATGCTCATAATTGTAATTTTCATATATCTCAAAATCTGTGTGTAACAACCCCAAAATTTCGTCTATTTGAGTTGGAATACTCTAATGAGGACTTTTTTAAAAGTTTCGTACATAAATTAATTATTTCATGTAGTTTGGACAAGAATTTAAAGATTTCATCGAAGAAAAAGTTATTTGGAACAACAAACCAGTCAAACGAACAAAATCTCGAAAAACAAAATATAAATTGGGTGAAGGACGGTTGTCCACTGACTTTTTGACCTATATAGATCCGAACATTCCTGGTCATTTTTAGCACCTCCAAAATGTCTTCCTTACTATTTTCTCTCATATTTGTACTGATTTTATACACTTTAAGTGTTAAAAATCATTTTTGGGTCGAGTTAGAAATGTCGAGTTAATTTCAGGTCAAGTTGGAATTTATCGGTTATACTACTCCTATAAGTTGCTCCTATTTTTATATCTTTTATGCCATGACATTTATTATGCATAACCATACTTTTAACAACTTTATTATACAAAGATTATATATTTTTGAGTTATAGAATACGTAAGATTGAATGAAAATGCTACTCACACATCTCTT
>JAOTQJ010141663.1:4441-16328 GCA_025642045.1 Solanum sejunctum
TCTATAGCATGACATAGAGTAATAAGAAGGAAAACATCTCCTAAAAGGTCTGATAGCCTCTTATGCATAGTTGTAGTGCACAATACAACCATGACCAAGAGACTAGTTAACGTGGTTTGTTGGATGCCAAGGGATAATTAACAATCTACTGCTCTGATACCAAGCTTTTCATGACCCAAATGAGGGCCTAGACGTTACATGGAAAATGGGGAACCAGAAGGAACTCAAAACAACCCTCTTAGCATATGATACACATATCCTTGGTCGTGGAAGCAAGAATATACAACAAGAGAAAATAAAAACAAGGAGAAATAAGACTAATAGAGAAAGTTTAGTACTTAAATAATATAGATAAATTAAAACTCAAGCATAATAAATAACTTATCTAACAACAACTCTAGACATAGAACTTTGCGGGGGACAAGACAACTAACTGGGCTAACCCTCAGAATCATAAGGTCCAACATAAGAAGAGTCAATACATAACATAAATAAAGAGAAGTATGTCATCAAAATTGAGGACTCACCAACTTGCTTAAATTGATATTACTAGCAATGCGTAGGAGGAGGAGGATCAAGTGGAGCTCTGGTTCGTACATTGTAATATTATGTAGGCATAGAGAATGCGTTAGTACATTTCAATGTACTAAGTTTGTTAGATGCAATGCAACAAGAGAAAAGGCAACATGGTCAAAATGCATAATGATCAGTAATAGATAGCAAAATAACAATATGGCATGTATAATTAATGCTTAAGTAAATCATCCTTTGCAAGTTTTTCAATTTATATAGATCATAATACATAAGTGTGAGAATAGACTTTAACTGACATAGAATAAGACCAAGTGAGCTACAACTTGGAATCTCGATGATTACCTCTCACCAGTAAAGAGGTGGTCTACTTGCCAAGGGAAACCATACTTCATCTTAGGGTAGCCTGTCCTATTTTGGAGAAATAAATTTCATTATAGGAGCTTGTCCTATTTCGAAAAGGATTTCAGGAGAAACTTTACCTTACTAGAGCCCATCCCATTATGAAAAGAATTTCTTGAGAAACTTTACCTTACAGGAGCACGTCCCATTTTGGGAAAACTTTCAAAAGAGAGTGCACTAAATGGATCCACTTGTATTTGAAGGGTATAACACAGTCCTATGGTGGCACATAGTTCAAGAAAAAAGATCAAACCTTACATCCATCGGTGCTAAGCCTAATCCCATGGAATAATTGAAATAATCATAACTTTAATAACTTGTAAGAAACATAAAATAATGGTATGAGTAGCTCTTAAACATCCTTGACCTCTACTGGTGAGCCCAATTTCAAAACATAAGAATAGATCATCATCAAACATTACCCTTGCATTAACATCAAAAGGTTCACAAGAGGTATAATCTTTCGAAAAGCCTTAGCTTCATACTTGCATAATCATATGTAATTTCATGAATTCATAAAATACTTGATAGCCCATATTCATCATGAATTCACTTGACTTATAAAACATGTATATATCTTGAGATTTCTTAAATTGGCATTTCACCAAACACATGGTGGGCACATATAAGGACATGTTCAAATCAAGCAAAATGCAAGAGTATAGATAATGAAATAGTGAATTCCTTACAACTTAAAATTATGTAAATTAGCCTACCAACATCATGGTAAAACCCAATCATGGATAACTTGTAAATCATATCAAAACATCACAATTGTTCATAGATTTCATACCTTGAATCATGTATAGTCTCAATAGACAAAGATCACTTCATAGTATAGGGTCAAAATAGATATTTATTCATAACTAACAATATACAACAATATTTGACAAAACCCCAACATATTTCATGCTCAAATTTCAAAATAATAGATACCCAAAAGAAATACAACTTGAAATCATGCAATTTTCACAAGGAGGAAGATTGGACTTCATGGGTGAAAGGAAGTTATGAATGAAACCCACATAACATAGACCTTCAATTTGTTGAAATTGAGTTGAGAAAGAAATGAAGCTTGGAATGGGGTCTTGAAACCCATAACTTGTTCTTGAGTTTCCTTGAATTTTTATTGAGATATGGTAGAAGATCTTGGGAGAATTTAAGAGTTTATTCTAATTGTGAGGACTAAATTCGATCTTTAGGAGTAGGGTTTAGGTGTTTAGGAAGTGTTAAGATAGCATAGGAATCCCTAAAAGACCAATAAAAATAACTAAATTCATGAAATGCCATTAATGAAATGAAATTTCTCAAAAACTCATATATCCCCCTGCACAGATGAGTTCTAAGAAAAGAGGCATAACTTCTTCATTTGAATTCTAAATAAGGTGAAACCAAGTGCTCGGAAAGATAATTCAAAGGGTTTTAATTTGGTAGGTCACGGTCCACCTAGTTCTTTGGGTATTAAGAGATATACCTCTTTAACATTGACCCTCCTACTGGTAATTCTGCGAAACTTAGCCAATGGAAATTCCTTTGAACTTGGATTGATATAGGGGACCTACGATGGTCCTTAATGACATCAATAAGTTTTAATTGGATGTAAATGAGAGCTTGAAGCTTGAATGCATTTCTTGAGATATGGAATGAGTTTGGGACACTTTAATTTGGGTGAAATATTAGCATAAGTGTTAGAGAACTTGTTGGGGAATATTTTGTATGATATGAAAATAAAATATAGCTATGTATAGGTATTTTTATGTATAGGAAGGCTTAGGCTAGAGAACCAAAGGCCTTGAACCAGAATAAAAATAATTGGGCACATTTAATAATGAGGTGCACCCCTAGAGCGTCGCGCCTGGGGTGCAAAGTCCTCTTTCGTAATTGCCACTTTGGATTTTTGAATTTTGATAAGTTTTCTCTAAAATCTAGGTTAGACCCTTTTTCCACTCAATTTTACTCTCTGAACAAGAATATGAGGTCGGAGTTTCGATATCATGTATGAATTTTGTGATATATGGAAATTACAACTATGGACATTTCTGAGGCATATTGTCGGGTACTTTTTGGGGTCATTTCAATTCCCATGTATTTTGCATGATTTGAATATCTATTCATATATGCCCACCAAGTGTTCGATGAAATGTGAAGTGAAGAATTCTCAAGTTATTTGCATGTTGTGCAAGTCAAGTGACTTCATGATGAATATGGACAATCAATTATTTGCTGAATTCATGAAATTATCTATGATTATACAAGTATCAAGTTAAGCCCTATTTCAAGATTTTAACCTCTTGTGAGCCATTAATTTTAAAGCAATGGTTCACGTATGGTTATGATCTATTCTCATGTTTTAAGTTAGGCTAACCATTAGAGGTCAAGTATGTTTAAGAGCTGTTCATGTCATGTTTCCAGGTTTATTACAAGTTATTAAAGTTATGATTATTTCAAGTGTTCTGTGGGATTATAATTCTCACTGATAGATTGGATGCCGATATGGACTATCTTCAAGGATCCATACTCCGTTCCTTAAACTATGTGCCAACATAGCATTATCTTATACCTTTTGTATACGAAAGGATCCATTTAGTGCACTTTTCATGAAATCTAGCCCGAAATGGGATAACTTCCCTTAAGGGGGGTTACTTCTTCGAAATAGGATAGGTTCCCGTAATGTAAAGATTGGTTTACCTTAGCAAGTAGACCACCTCTTTACAATGAGGGGTAACCATCAAGATTCAATGTTGTAGTTTGCTTGGTCTTATTCTTTGTCGGTTGAGGTCTCTTCACACATATGTATCACGTCCTATCCAATTTAAATAGTGTATAAACATGTTTTTCTTCAAGCATTGACCATGCATGCCATATTGAGATCTCACTTATCTATTGTCTATTACTATGTATTTTAATTATATTGGCTTATGTCTTGTTACATTGCATCATACATACTTAACACATTCAAACATACTAACGCATACTTTATGCCTATATGATATCAACATGTAGGGACTAAAGCTCCTCTTGATCATCCTCCAAGTGGCTAGTGAGATTATTCAAAGATAAGCTTCGTGAGTCCTCAAGTTCGAGAATACTATCTACTTTTCTTGCTATTTAAGACTTCTTTATATTGAACATTTGACAGTGTGAGGGTGCGCACGAAAAGTGTCACGGTCCCCGCTCCATTCCAAGTTTAGCGGTGTATGTTGGATATTATGATGTTATTGTGTTATGAGCTTGACTCTCATGCTTGATTTATATTCAAAGAATTCCCTTAGTCTTGCTTCTTATTGTATATATCTCTTCTTATTGTTTACTTTGCTTTCGAAACCAAGGATGTGCCATTGATCTTGTCAGAAACTTTTTTGGATCCCTTTGGGTTCTCATTCGCCATGTCACATCTAAGCCCTGGGCTTTGGTCGTGACAAGTAGCTAATCCTAAGAAACTTTTAATGTCTCTCATAGTCAAAGGCCTAGGTCATTCGTTATTGCTTATCTTTATCCAATCCACCTTAATACTATCACATGACACCACATGATCCAAAATGCTACCTCCTTTATCCAAAACTCACATTTGTCAAATTTTGGGAAAAACCTCTCTTCTCTCAATGTTTGCAATATCACCCTTCAATGTTGTACGTAATCCTCTTCTATTTAGGAGTAAACAAAAATGTCATTAATAAACATCAGAACGAATGTAAGGCAGGCCTTAAAGACTCTGTTCATGAGATCTATAAATATTGTTAAGGAATAAGTTTGACCGAAAGACATCACCACAAACTCAAAATGCCAATATTTTATCTGGAAAGCCATCTTAGGAATGTCACACTCCCTTACTCTCAATTGATGATACCTAGATCGAAGGTTGATCTTTGAAAAGTAAGTAGCCCTTTGCAATTAATCAAATAGGTCATCCATCCTTGGAAATTGGTATTTATTTTTTATGGTGACCTTCTTGAGTTGTCAATAGTTGATGCACATTCTGAGTGAACCATCTTTCTTACTCACAAACAATACTGGTGCACCAAAACGTGACTTGCTTGGCCTTATGAACCCTTGTTCTAGTAAATCCTTTAGTGGCTCTTTGAACTCCTTGAACTCCACTTGGGCCATCCAATAAGGAGGAATGGAAATGGGTTGGGCATCAGGGAGATAATCTATAACGAAGTCTATTTTCCTTTTGGGAGGGTCAATCGGAAGTTCACAGGGAAATTCATCAAGAAACTTATTGGCAACGGGAACCGACTCACTAGAAGGAACTCTAGACTTAACATCCTTAACCCGCACAAGATGATAGATGCAACCGTTAGAAATCAATTTTAAATCCTTAAGGTAAGAGATGAACCTGCCCTTGACTATGGAATCACGACCTTCCCATTCAAGGATGAGTTCACTAGGGATTTGGAATTTAACCTTAAGAGTTCTATAATCAATAGTGGCATGATATGCATGTAACCAATCCATCCCCAAAATATAGTCAAAATCTACCGTATTGAGTTCAACAAACTCACAAGGAAAACTTTTATGCAACTTCGACATGGGACAACCCTTAGAGAACCTTTTTGCATTAATATAATCACCAACGAGAGTGGACACTTCGAATAGGTCTCATAACAATTTGGGATACATATTAAGACTATTAGCAATAAATGTTATAAAGGAAAGAGTGGCACTCAGATCCAATAAAGCATAAACATCAAAGTTGCAAAGTTTTAACATACTGGTAATGACATCAGGAACCTCGTACACCCCTTGTCTCCCTTCAATAGCATAGAGGCAGTTGTTCTGAGGAGCACCTCCTTGCGGACCTTCTTTAGTTGTTTCGTAACCATGATTACCTTGCCCTTGAGGATGACCATCCCTTCCTTTGTTTGGACAATCCACGATCTTGTGGCCCATTTTGTCATACCCAAAGCAAGCACCGCTATCTCTATAGCATCTACCCTCATTGTTCTTGCCATAACTCCCACATTTAGGAGCAACCGGACCACCGGTACCACCTTGAGCCATTGGATTGGGCACCCTATCATTTGCAAACCTTTGGCCTTGGGCCCTATTAAATTCCTCCGTCCTCCTCTTTCTACACTTCAGCCCCTCAAGTTGTTCTGCATAAGTCATGAGCCATGATAGCTCCATATCCCCTATTAGCAAGGCGACATAACACTATTCAATAGTCAAATCGGACACACCTGACACAAACTTATGCATTCTTTCCCTAGGATCGGTAATCAAATGAGGGGCAAACTTGGAGAAGTTGTTTAATTTGAGAGAATACTCCCTCATACTCATAGTTCCTTATGGAGATTTATGAATTTCGTCATTTTAGCATCTCATAGCTTGATGTGGAAGAAGCGATGAAGAAAGGAAACTTTGAGTTCTTCCCATTGGATGGGCTTATCATCTGCCCTCCCCAACTTCCATTGGCCATACCTAGTGGGGAAAAATGGGTGGTTTGGGTCAAATTTGGGCGGGTTGAAAATGGGTCAATATAAAATAGGTAATATTTCAAACCCACTCATATATTAAATGGGTAAAAATGGGTTGGGTAAGAAATTGATTGGGTAAAATACTAGTTTACCCATATTTTAAAATTAAATAGTGATAAAATAATTTACTTTATTTTTGGATAAACATTAAAAATATTTTTAACTAATTGTATTGTATCATAAAATTAAATTCGACACCTAATGTGATATTTGACTTTTAAATTGGGATTTGATCTCGATTTCAAATTATTCATATGACCCAACTTCTAACAAGACCCAACATACGACTTTCGACTCAAATTCAATTCCAACACTCGAACTGAGAGGGGGTCAAGTGTTGGATTAGGATAAAAAATAATATTTTTTAAATTTAAATTTTTTAAAATTAAATTTTAAATTTTTCTCATTGATTTCATACTTATAAGTTATAACCTTAATTTGTAGTGGCTCATTCTAATGGGTTTTCTAACCGTAGCAAGTTTTTAAATCAGATTTACAATTTTTATGATAAAATTTGAATTTACTGTAAAGAATTTTTTTTTTCTAAAAGATATTTATTTTGGGGGAGGGGAGAGTGGGGGGGGGGGGTGACGGCTTACGGAGGGATCATTATATTGGGTGGAATATGAAAAGAATTGTAATTTTCAATTGGAGCAGCGTTTTGACAAATATTTTTCTACTTTTTAGAGGTAACTTTTTCCTCTTAAATTTGAAAAGTTTATCTAAATTTATATTTTCAACTTATTTAAGTCATCAAAACATAAAAATATTAGAAAACATAAGGAATTTTGAGTGAGAAGAAGTTAGAAGATTAACCCATTTGATTTTGTCATAGTTTACCCATATTTTACCCATGAATACATATTTCTATGGGTTGAATATGGGTTTAAAACCATATTGGACCAATGCTAAAAAAGTCAATACCCAAACTACTAAAATATGGGCAATATGGGTGAGTTTTCCCAAAATATGAATTTATTTTGCCGGCACTAGCCATACCATATTTGAGCAAGGCCCTTAAGTTGATAGGCCGCTATTTCTTCTTTCTCCTCCGAACAAAACCCCATAAAAGCCAAGACCTTGTACACTTTGTCAATAAATTCTTGGGTGACTTTCTCCACCATAGAGCCATGAAATTCTGGAGGATTTATTCTAGTGAAATCCCTCATTATTGAGGCCCGCATAGGAGCAGGGGGACCTTGAGCCCCTTGGTTAGGAGAGGACCTTGCCAAGAGGGCAACCATGTTTCAATACTCAGCATGGGTAACCCCTCGTCGCCCACTTAAGGGGCTTACGGGGCTTACGGGGCTTGAGGGCCCGACTCTTCATCTGGAGTAGGAGATCTTTGGGCCATTTTTCTCCGATTGTAAACTATACTAGGAAAAGGTTGCTCATTAGAGGTATGAAAGCTTATGTTAAATCTAAAGCACTAAGTAACCATGTAGAAGTGATTCCTTTCCTAAAATGGCTCATAGCCCTTTACACATAATCGTGGCGCGCTTCATAACTATGAAGAAGACTCTATTCGACGCAGTGTGTTGGATTTTCGAGGACCACTTATAAACCTAGTGATCCTATACCAAGCTTTGTCAAGCCCTAAGCCTAGGACCTAGTCATGACATGGCGAATGGGAAACTCGAGGGAATGCTAAACAAGCCTCTTAAGTACATATCATATATCCATAAATAAGCAATAATTTAATCAAAGAGGAAGATGGGACTAATGGGTGTTTTATTAAAACATAGCATAAGAGTCAAGGTCAATAATACCAAATCATATTAATATCCAACGATGCCTCTATATACGGAATAGGTAAGGGGCCAAGACATTCCCTGAGCTCACCCTCAAAAGTTAGTATCCAAAAATAATAAAGTCAAGACACAACATGATAGTAAGCATAAATTTGTCCCCGAATGTGGAGGAATCACCAAGCAAATCTTCGGTCAGACGCCTAACCGAGTGGGGGTAGTGGAGGATAGTACGGTGCTCCAATTCCTGCATAGTTAGATCATGCAAACAAAGAGTATGAATTATTACTTGAAATATGCTAAGTATATGGGATGCAAATGCAACAAGAATATAAGCTATATACAATAATATGCATAGTTATAGTCAACAAATATTGGCTCAATATGTGATGCATGCTCCATGACATTGGCAAATAAGGTTGGAATAGGTAATAAAGTTATGAAGAATATCATACATAGATGGGAAAGGACCACAATTGACATGTAATACCAAGCGAGCCACTACTTGTAAACATGGTATTCACCGCACATAAAATAAAGGGGTGGTTTACCTTTTCAAGGTAAACCAAACACTCAACTTACAGGTACATTCCCCTTTTTGGAAAGTGTTCCATGGTTATGTTACGGGCACACTCTCTTTTTTGGTACCCATGATTGTCAACCTCACTGGAACATCCCCTATTTTGGTATATTAATGCTTTATTGACCTTATGAGTGCATCACGTATTTTGATATATCTCTCACAAATGTCGTACAGGAACATCCCCCATTTTGGACTAATCGGACAAAGTCAAGCTATATGGATCCATTAGCTAATTCACTTAACTATGCTAGAAATATAGTTATGGGAAAATGGATACTTACCAAGGTCCACTCGGTGCTAGGTCACAATCCCAAGGAGTACTCAAAATATTAGCATTTCCATAATATGCAAAACATTTTAATATTCTCAAAGTTCATAGAGTAGCTCATCAAAACCAAAGCTTCATCATAAAAATAGGGTATCATAACTTCTCATAACTTTCACATATTACCCATAGTTCATAGCATATAAAAGAGCCCTTTCACAAACCATATCATCCTCCAATCATATATAATACCATTGAACATTAATTAACATAGGAAGCTTTAGTCATAATGTAGCAAAACATGGTGGGTACACATATGGGCTAAAAATCATGCAAGAACATCACATTTAGACATAAGGAGAGTAGTGAAAACCCTTTTTCAAATCATGCATAACAGCACACCAAATCATACAAAAATATAGTTGGGGTACCTTTAAAGCCTCATCATAATATCACATATATTTCATATCTTGTAATCTCATAATATCATGTAAAGCAAAATAGCATAGTATTCATCATAGTTTCCTTCAAAATCATATTATGCAAATATCCCATGAAACCTTCATAAAATCTATAACTTGGAGAGAGGAAGCTTGGGAAGAAAATGGTTGAGCTTGTGAGGGAAACATCCCTACATTCAAAACCTACATTCCTTGTCGTTTATGATGGAGAAACCCTAATTTGGAGAATATGGAACCAAAATCCTTACTTGTTCTTCCTTTGTGAGCTCAAAAACTTAGGAGCAATTAGACTTAAGAATTTTGTGAGGGAATGAGAGGAGATGAGATGGGTTTAGGGTTAAAATCTGATATAGGGGCCTCCTAAGGGTCCAAAATGACATAGGATAAGCATTAAAGTCCAGGAAACAATAAACCTACCCCTTATAAGTGATCTGGCCGAATTGACCTATGAAACACCATCTACGACTCATAGTCCATTCTATGAGTCGCAAATGTCCACTTATGGATGGAGGACCTAAAATTCAAAGTCTCTGGAGAATGGCACGAAATATTGGCTTACGACTTGTAAACTAGTTTACGAGTCATAAATGCCCCTAATAGGCGAGATGCCCAGGAACATCCTATCACTGGAAGCTACCACAAAACTCCCTTCTATGACTCATAGAATGCTGTATGAGTCATATTATGTGTTATAGACTAGACTTCAGGAATAGCCCAGATTTCACCAAGTCTGCCAAGTCTTGCGAGACCCTCTTATGAGCCATGTTATGACCTATGAGTTGTAACCCCTTTCGTAAACACCAACTGAACCAAAACTCACTCATTTTTCTCAACTTTTCATGCTCAACACAGGTTGGGTCTTGCAAACACTATAGCTCCTATTACGTTCATGGGCATGGGATTCAATCTATATTGTAATCCGTTAGATCTCTAAGTCAATTGGAGCTAAGGGAATGCCTTCACTCCTTGAATTGGGCATACAACACCTAGTATACCTTGCAAAGAAACTAAACTAACAAAAACAAAAACAAGAGTAAAATACATGGGAACCAAGAAATTAACACTTGAATTATAGTAATAGTGATTTAAAATCAAAGTCTCGCCATATTGCCCGGCAACGGTGCCATTTTTCTTTAATCACGCTCAATATACGCCTATTTTTTATTAAAAGCAATCATCAAAGTTATAAATATAACCAAGGTTAGGTTTTGAATCCCATAAGGAATACGGGACTTCACAATTTGGTTCACCAATAATCAATTCAAGAATTAACTAACTCAATTCCCTAAAAAGGGGGGTTTCCAATGATTGATAGAAAATTAATCTAAACTATCTTAAATTGGAAGATAAGAAATAATGGAGAGCAGCTTGGATATTGTGTTCCCCATGATTCACTAACTCAACTCCCTAGATATCACAATTCTCAACTAGAATATTGCATGCAGGATGGTAATTTATATTTGTCCAACTTTTTGGTCAAAGGTGAAGGTTGAATTTCACTATAGGACTTGCTCCATCTTGATAGTGTGCTCAACTAACCATTACTTATAGTCCTAGTCAACCTCCCCTTGGTCAAGTATGGTTAATTAGACCCAAATACATCATCGAATCCTATTAATCACTCTCTTTTGAATACTGTACCACCTCGATTTGGAAGATAACACTAAGAAAGTTCCAATGTTGTCAACTACTAGAAAACATTAAAAATGAAGAGAAATGATTAATACATGCAAACCCATTCTAAGAATTGCATTTAATCCGGGGTTTCTAAGATTCTCATGGTCCACACAACCTCAAGTTGTGGGTTTAGTTACTCATATCTTAGAAAATAAAGAAATAGTGAATAGAGAAGGCATGGTTAGTCACTTACTTAGGAAGATCAAAGAACAAGAAAACCCAGTATACATTTAGAATCACAAGATTGAAAGATTAATTTAATCCACAAGTGAATCTCTTCTCTAAAATGTAGTCACCAAAACTAAAACCCTAAGAACATTCTAATTTCTTGCTCTCTATTCTATTCTCAACTGCTCTTGGTATACAAAACTGAAAAACTCTTTTAAATAACCTATTATTTTCTATTTATAGTATTTACATAATTAGAAAAATTGGTCGGCGCATTTTATGACTAGGGTCATGTGTCGTAATTGGGGTGTTGTATTCAGCTCTTGGGTTTTTGACGTCACTGCTATAAATCCTATTTACAAATCTTAGTCTAATCTATGACTCATATTACCCTCTTATAGTCCATATGTACAACACTTAGTTCGACATTAGGGAACACTAGAAATTGCTATGGAACCATGCGCTATGGCTCATAAAGTAGTCTACGACTCATAACTGGGTTTTGTGTGGCTGAACTTGAGTTTTGCTTCAGCACTGCCAATCTCCACGATGCCAGCTCTATGACTCAAAAA
>JAOTQJ010141663.1:16428-37453 GCA_025642045.1 Solanum sejunctum
ATTTTGAAAGCACATCAGGTGACACTTATTTCCTACATTGGCACGTAGTTATGGGATAATAAGATTATATTAAAGGTGTCATGAATCTTCTAATGGGAAGTTTCTGCATTCATCCTAAGGTCCACTCAGTTCTAAGTAAAACTCTCATGAGATAATCATAAGAATGAATCATATAACCAGTTAATATGGAGAGGTATGTTACTAACACATTCCAAAAGCATTTAGTGCATTAATCATCATCATAAGGATAGCTCATAAGTCTTGTCTATGCCTCTATTAATGGTCTATCATCATTTCATAATCATAGTTAGGTGAGATAACTCACATTTCAATCATTCATTCATTCTTGACTTCAAAAACCTTTGAGGTGTATTTCATGTGATATTTAATTATTCATTGCAATAATAAATGTAAATTAGCTTTAAGATCTTGAAAATTGAAGGAAATATGCTTATTTATATGTATCCATGACAAATGACCCACACTTCAGGTAACCATAAATAATTCAAAAATCCATTACTTGAAAGCAATAAGATACATGAGTCAATGCACCAATTCGTGTGATTTAGACTTGATTCATATACAATAATATTAAAGGAAGTATAAATTTAAGTAATCAAGCAACCCTTCATCGACTTCAAAACCCATGATTCTATAAGTTAGAAAAACTCATAAATAGTCATGGAATCATGAAAATTACTAGCTATTCAAATATATGAATAGTATGATTCATCAATTGGAAAGATAAATTAAGGAGCCCATAATATAATCTTTAGTACCCCCAAATTAGCTTGTAAAGAAACCTTAAATAAATTTATGAATTTCAAGTAGAAGAACATAGTTTATAGGTTTTCATGTATATAGATAGTAGAATCCATTAATTTAGAATAAAATTTAGGAAACCCATCAAATATCTCTAAAGGCCTATCTTTCATAGAGTAGAATTCAAGACATAACATCTTTCTAACGAAACAAATATTATTTCATAATAATATAGACTAACTAACATAATAGAATCCTAATATAAGCATTTAGAATCATAATATGAAAACCTATGAAGAATTACATAATTTGAAATAAGGAATAAAGTAGAAAATACTTCGGGTCTTCATGGGTGAAAGGAACCTAACAATGAAACCCACATACCTATGTGGAAAAACTATGAAATAACCGTGATTTGAGAAGAACTTGAAACCCTAGGTTTAGTCTTCTCTTGAACTTGAGGAAGAGGGAACTAAGAGAGTTACAATATTTTAGTTGAATAACATAGGACAAAATGGTAAAGGGCTACTATAGGCACATTTTAGGGATCTCATAGGCTTAAAACTTTGTAGTTTAGGAATAATATTATTGGAAATTTACTAAAAAGACCTTCATTAAATTAGCTGGACCAAACTATGAATTCCCAATTATAGGCCATAAAGGGAAGTATGACTCGTACTGCTGTCTATTAGATCACGATCCAAAAACATCATTATTTCAAGCCCCAATATCACAAAAAAAAGTTTATTATTTATAGAGTAGAACAGAAGCCATAAACAACTCATAGTTCCCTCCCATACTTAACAAAAATTCCAATTTCCAGGACCCTATTTATGATCACCTATTATGAGCCATAAACTATACCATGACCCATAAATAAGTTCTTGCTTCATTTTTGGACTACAAAATAATTTTCCAAAACCCAAATCCCCAATCTATGAAGCCTTTGTATGGTCTTTGAATTTAAACATGATTTGTACTTAGGTCTTGTGCTTTTAGTACAATAGCCAACTTTTAACTTTTGCCTTGGTCTTAACTTCAAACTTCTGCGGTGCTACATTGAGGACTCGAATACTCAGTTAACCCAATTACATCAAGTTGAGGAGTTCTATTGAGGGTCTATGAGATTTTAATTGTATAGAAAGAAAAGATGAAGGGATGGCACAATTTCCTATATTTACAGTGTGAATTCAAATTTGGGGATCCAGTGTAGCTCAACAAGTCAACATTAAGGTTGTTTCTAGAAAAATTGAAGTCTAGGTGGTTTGGATCATTCAAAGTCAGTAATGTCATAGGAAATGGTGCAATTAAAATTTAGAATTTGAAAGGGTTCAAACTTACTATCAATGGTAACATCTGAAGTTATTTTATGGTAATCCACTGAGTTTTCGGGTGGTGGAAGTCCTATACTTGGAGGATGCTTGAGAAAAGTGACTTTATCATTCCACAATGTTAAATAAGATACTGCTTGGGAGGCAACCCAAGATGTTAGAGGTTTTTAAATAATGTGTGTTGATTGTGCATGTAAGAAAAGAAAGTTATTGGATATTGAAGGTCAGTAAGACTATGCACAACTTAATGCATTGCTAAATGCATTAGGTGAACCTAATTTTGCCGTATTTAGGAGATCTATAAGTTTTAGAGGTCTTCTATACTCTAGGGACATCACCGAATATTGTTAGTGATGTCAATTGGTAATTATGTACCTGAACCGCCTGTATTGACCTTGAGTTTTAAAAGTATCTTTTCTTTTTCCTTTTTAATTTTTGTCACTTCACACTAAACAAATAAAATTAATTTTCCCTTTATTTTAACCATCATTATGTCAAGATTCATCATTTCTATCGAAGGTTGGTCAATTACATCATCCTCTAGATCCTCTCCATTGTTCCAGTATGTTTTACTTGTTCCCTCTTTAAAGATTCAAATAATTTGATCTTTGTTAAAGTGAACTTGATTGCCCTTTGTTGTTGGAGCATTACTGTGGCTCTTAAATTCAAATCATAGTGTTTGAAATGGTTGGTATTCATAGATGAATGTTTGGGGTCCTAACTTGTGAACCATGTATGTTGTTGTTAATGGAACAATTATTTTGACTTATGGAATGTGTCCTTCATGAATATCTTTTCTTGTTATGATATGATCTAGCCTCAAATGAAACTCCTATTGATTAGAATGACGTATTTTGGCTTCATAATCATGTTTGTGATAAAAAAGGATTCTAATAAAGGGTTTGGGAAGATTTGGATCTAAGACCTGATGTTGAGATGAATGCTTGATGTTTAAATCCCCTCCTATGACTTGTGTTGATCGAAATGGACTATCAAAATGACTGTGTGTTGGTTGAAATAGGTATTATATGTTGAGTATTGCCTAGGTGAAGTCTAAGTAACCTACCTCTAACTAAATAACTTGAATTTGCACAATGATGGATTGAGTGACATCTTTCTAAGGGAAAATTTGTCATTTTGTGGGGTTTTAAAGGCTTGGGAGAAGTCTGAGTATCCCAAGATCTTAAATTGGGCTTGGTAACATAGTGAGTTTGTCATGCATGTCATTGTGGTGTTTAAGCCCCATAAAATATCTCTGACAGGCGTACTTTAGCATATTAAATTGATTTAATGCAATACCCTTTGTTGCTTTGATCGCTTAATGTTGCATGTTAAAAATACAATAACAACATACCTAGTGGAATCCTATAAGGGGGTCTGGGGGGAGTAGAATGTACGCATACCTTATCACTGCCCCATAGAGTTAGAGAGGTTGTTTCTTAGGAAGCTTACGAAAAACCATAACTGTAAAAAAGGGTGATGGGAAGTTAGCCTATTGAAGTGATTCGATGGTGCACTGACTGCCTAATCTTAATCACTTTTTATGACTAAGCTTTAGAAAAGCAAAACTATAACTTTAGGTGACGGGCAATTAGACCATCAAATAGACTAGGCAATGTGTCGACTTGCTTTGGTAGGCAAATTGACTTGCTCAAGTTGAAAACTTTTAACTTATGTTCTTGGGTTTCATTAACACATACCATTTTATCACATATTTTTTTTAGGCTATTTTGAAGATATTGTTAAAGATAAACATAATATTATGAGGAGTGCTTTGTCTGGGGCTCATAAAGGTGTCATGATTTATGAGAAAGCAGAGTCAATCATCTCAACTCCATTGGGAAGTATGGGGAAGTGGCAAGAAGAAACTGTTTAAGGAAGAACACATCAGGGGTAGTTACAATGAATGGTACCTTGGGATTGCTTAGACAGGATCTAAGGGAGAAAAACAGGGTTCAAAAACCCTTATAAATAAGCCTACCTCACAAGACCTCCTACAAAATAATGTTGTACATAAGTAAGATCAAAAACAACTTATAAATAAACTATACAAAGATCCCAGGTGGTTTAGCAAGTTATTGCACCCAACATTTGAATCAGTCGAAGGCTACGTGGTTGAGAACAATGCAAGAAGAAAAGAGATTATCTATAGATAGGGTAATTGATAGGTATCTAGAGGTCTAGGAGATGCTATGATTTTACAGGTTCGAAATATTCACAAAACTTTATGATCGTATGTCCTCGCTTGGGTTTGTCACTTGAACATGACCTATGGTCATTTGGTTCCAAAAAGAAAAGTTGAGTCAAAATCATTTACAAACTAGTCGACATAGTTGAGGTACAGGGGAAGATGATCCTATGTAGGAAACTAATATAAATGATATATTTGTTGTTTGACCTGGGATATGTATGACTTGGCCACAATATTGAGAAAAAGACGCTTGAGGATTTGAAGGGGAGACTTGAGATGTCCTGTCAAAATAAAGCACCTTTGATACTTAAAACTTGGAATATTGTATGTTCTCAAAGTGATGTTAGTTGGTTTGATGTGTTTTTATATTTTCTTTTTCAAGATTATACAATTTGGCATGATTTTTTGGCCATGTGTTGCAAACGCTAATTTTTTGACAAAGTACAAAGCACTTTACGAGCTGTTGATACTTCCATAAGCCGTAGAGTGATATAATGGTTGTGATCCAGTGAAGGGCCTATTTTCTAAAGTTGCATCTAGAAACTGTTAGATTAGTCATGGATTAGGTTTCGTGCCTTGAGAATTAGAATTGGAGGAGTTTTTGTAAGCTGTCAGACGAAACCTTGTACGCGCTGTAACTCTAAATATTGCTCATAGAAAGGTCTCATAAAAGTGATAACAAATTTTGAAGAATAAAGACTATGAAGCCTACGTACGGGTCATAAAAATTTATACGGCCCGTAACAAAGATCGTAAAGCCTATCAAATCTACTTTTCCTATTTTATTTTGAACTTGTCTTTCACTTATTATAAATAGGTTGTTAGACAAAAAAGGACAGCAAGACACACAAGATATTGAGAAACAACTTTGGAATTTCATACTTTGTGATTTTCACATCAAAAACATTACTTTGTGATTTCTAGTGAGGAATTTGGGATTTCTTGTTCTTAAATTTATCTTTGTAAGTGCTTAATTATATTACACAATATTATGATTCTCTCATCTAAACAATTATTCATAGCTAAATCCACAACTAGGATTGTGGGAACCATGAAGAACTAACAATCTAAAATCAGATAATTCATACTTCTTTGAAATTGTGCATATATGTATTAATTTATCTCCTCATATTGATTTCCTTTTTAAAGGTGGCCAATGTTAGAACCAGTGTAATTCTTACTGACTATCCAATATTAAAACCTGCCTAATGCATGTATTAATTAATATCTTCCAGTGTGTAGGTGTAGTGTATGCATAACACTTGTAGTAGAGGTACACCCTTGACTTTGTTTGACCCTGAGATCCAAAAGACACTAAGAAGAATGACCTAGAACAATGCAAACAATGCTGCAAATAAGGCAATGAATTCATCACCAAACCAAAATAACAATAGTAATAACCAACTTCTACTTTAGGATGTTAATCCACCAACATAGGAACTTTATGTCGCGATTCAGACATGGAATAAATAGCAACTTTATAATATGGTGATGGATGTCACTGAAGATTTTGTGTTACCCCTGTTACTGGATGACAAAAAGTTCATCATTTTAAGTGGATAACTTCAAATGTTGCAAACTCACGAGTTGTTTGTGGGCTTACCATTCGACGATCCACAAAAACATCTACACAACATTGCATGATGGGAATTCAGAATCTGTCCATGGATATCATTAGGCTGTAAGTGTCTCTACTATCCTTGATAAGCAGTCAATGCTTTCATTATCCAAGCTCTCACAGAGTTCAGTCACTAGCTAGGAAGAAATGCAGAAGGATTTTTTAGAGAGGTTCTTTCGAGGTCAAAGAAGTTGAAGTTGAAGGACCAGAACAACAACTTCGAGCAATTTCTTGGCAATTTAGTTAGTAATACATGCTAGAGGTTCACAAAGTGCTTAAGGAGTGTCCATGAGAACAAGATCATTGATGATGCCTTGGTGGAGATCTTTTATCGAGCGCTGCATAAAAATAGGCAAGATGTTCCTAACACTATCATAGGAGGCGATTGTTCTATCATCCATTTTCAATGATAGCTAAAAGGTTGGAGAAAGTGGTCAAGATGAATCATACATTTGGGAACGAGAGACAAGTCAACAACTAAAAGCTCATTCTCAGTTAATACTAGTTCGAGGCAGGAAAAGATAAACAAGGATATGATGCACGAGCTTGCTTAGATTAGTACTAATGTGTAATTATTAATGAAGCAGAGCCATCAATATATTAATATAGTGGCTAATCATCCTTCATGAGAACCTACATCAGAGGAGCCTTACTATAAGGAGGACACTTGCTTCGTCACTAATAAGATGTTCAATTTGCGGACCAATGCCCAAGGGTCTAATAAGAACTATTAGCACCAAGGTCAAAACTTTAATAGGGATAATGCTTTCAGAGATAACAATCAAGGAGGTTACTATGACAGAAATAAGAGCCAAGACAAAGATGATGATTCGAAATGTAGAGATTATTACAGAAATGGTCCATATGTGCCACCACATAATCGAGACTTTAGTGCTAGTAGCTCTTGAACTGACAAGCTATTCGATCAATTGATGAAGAAGGCTGATGCTTAGGATATGAACTTTAAAGAGATAAAACCTAACATCTCTAATATTAATTAGAAAATTGAGTCTAATTTTATTGTTATCAAGTAGCTGGAGCAACAGTTTGGCCAAATGTCAACTCAATTGAACTAATATCACAAAGGTACATTCCCTAGTATTATAGTTCAAAACACAAAGAATGAGGGGTAGTGTATGGCACTGATGACATTAAGCATCAAACAGACCAGTAACCCTCCAATGCCAGTTGTTGATGATGATGTTTATGAGGAGATGGTTGGGAGCCAAGAGTCATAGATTGGAGATGCTCATGTTGAGGATAGGGTGAGTGATGTAGTAGTGATGCTTCCAATGTTGAAACCCATTCCGAGACATCTACCTCCTTTACCTCAAAGACTTAAAACGAAGGAGGAGAAAGGTAAATTCTAACACTTCATCTCCATGCTGAAGCAATTCTCCATCAACATTGCTCTCATCGAGGCATTATAGAAGATGCCTGGGCATGCAAAGTTCATAAAGTACTTGGTTACTAAAACGCAAACTATGAGCCAGGAGCTATGTTAAGAGCTTTGACATTATAGTGCAATAGCATCAAGGTCCTCAGTGCAGACATGAGAAGACCCCAAAGCATTCACCATACCATGCACAATCAAAGATGTTGAGTTTACAAGGGCATTATATGATTTAGGCGACAACATCAATCTAATGCATCTTACAATGTTCAGGAAGCTTGGCTTGGGAGTCCCTACTCCTGCAAACTTATAGTTGTTGATGGCTGAAGGATGTCGAAGAAGCCTATGTGGATATTATATGATGTACATGTGAAAGTGGACAAATGCATATTCCCCATACTTTGAGTTCCTTTATTGAGAACTCGGCATCGAAGTCCCAATCATCATAAAAAGTCCCTTCCTAGCCAATGGGTGAGAACTAGTAGATATGGAATCAGGACAACTCACATTTGATTAAATGATGAAGATACCATCTTAAATAACCATTAGTTGATGAAAAGGCCCGATGACTTAAAGATGGAAGTTTGGTTAATTTGTGAAATATAAGTAACCAAGTTGTCCAAGTCATGCCGCGATAATAAATCAGGCACTACTTGGGAGGCAACCCAAGATTTTTAATGTAATAGTTGTGTTTTTATTTTACTTTTAGCTTATAAGACTTATATTAATTTAATGTTAATATTTTCAGTGTAATTTTTGGACTTTGGATTGGAGGCATATAGGCTAACTGATATAGCCCATGTTACACCTCTTTTATAGGATATGGTGGTCATTGTCAAGAAACAGAACCTAACCAAGGTTAGAGTCAAACTCAAGGGAATACATAGACTTAAGAGAATTCAATTACTATAATCTTAGTGATTAACCAACTTACTTCCCCAAAAGAGCGGGAGCGGGGTGCGGTAATCAATAGAAAAGTAAACCTAAGTAACATAACAGTAAAATGAATATGGAGAGTAACAAGGGTATTGTGTTCCCCATGATTGCCTGACTTAGTATCACCAGATAACCTAATTCTATTCTAGTATGTAGCATGTTGGATGGTAAGTTAAGTTCACCAAACCCTTTGGTCCAGGAGAGAGCCAAATTTCACTATGTGACTTGGCTTATCTCCGTAGTGTGCAGTACTAACCCTTACCTATTAGTCCCAGTACAACTTCCCCTTGCCCTAGTTCGGTTGATTAGAGGAGAACACATCAATTGAATCTTGTTAATTAATCTCTTTTCCTATTCATTACTAACTTGTTCCAGTCAGTAACACTAGGCAGGTTCTAATGTTGGCTATGACTTGAAAACATACAAAACGAAGAGTTAATTAACGCATGCATGCACACTTTCTAAGAATTATGAATTATCTAGTTTTACCTTATTAGTTCTTCAAGGTTCCCACAACCGTAGTTGTTGATTTACCGACTCATGATTATTGTAAATGCAAGACTTATGAATTGGAATAACACAATAGAGCACTTACACAATTGAATTCAGAACAAGCAAATTCAACTTTAAAGAGAATCACAAGATTAAAGATGGAATCAAAGTACAAGTGTTTCTTAAAACTTTCCAATGTTTTCTCACTATTTTCCTCTCTAATTGATTAGTTCCTATGTACTATCCATAAACTTAATAAAAAATAACCTAAAAACCTATTTATATTATTTAAAATACAAGTACTAAACATAGTAGAATAGCTAGGTCGGTATGCCTCACGAACAGGTTTATGGGATATCTTGCATTCCATGGTCTATAATCAAGGTCTTATATAATGCTACTGGAAATCTGGTCTTCAAGTCTACGACATCCCTCTATGACCCGTAGGGGGATTTCATTTGATGAATCTTTAGAAAGTACCTTATCTCTTATCCTTAGGGCATGAACCATGTTCTACGACTCATTAGTCAATCCATGACCCACCTGCATGTTTGTAGAATCAACTTTAGAAAATCAGCCCCTCAATGGAATTTTTCACAAAACCTGCTTCACGGCTCATAGAGGGAATTATAGCCTATAAAGGGTCGCGTATTTTATCAAAATCAGTAGCTTCTGTACTATTTTCCAAAATCAAGGCCAACCCTGGAATCTTGCAAATATAACACAAAAACAAATAAAACGAACTAACAATGCATTAAGAACAAACAAAAATTTCATGTTTTGAGCATCAACTGTGTTGTATTTTGACAGCACATCAACACCTTCAACTTAAAATTATTTCTTATCCTCAAGCAATGGACTTAATATATATAAGTAATAAGTAACACACAGACCTCAACCTAATGACTTACATCACATCAATCTTAAACTTAGCTACCCATACCACCTTTTCAGTATAGAATCAGATAGCCATGTAGGAAACCAATACAAACTTGTGCATGTGACAACACAACTATCACAAGTGAGGTACAATTAACAATCCACAATCACTAACTAATTCTAATGCTAACAATCCAATGAAAGTGCCCTCATAGAAAGAAGTCCCATGTTTGACTCTCAATGATATTTTCATGTATAATCTTGGGATTATGCAAAATTACTCAATCTCACAAAAGATATTCATATATCATTAATGTGCTGCCAAATTAAAACAGTTTTGATGTTTAAAATTTTGGATTTTTTGTGTTCTAGATTTGATGTTGTCACGACCCAAGCCTAGGTCCTAAATGTGACATGGCAAATGAGAGGCCCAAAGACAACCCAGACAATCCTTGTAGCATATCTTGTACACATCATTGTTCGTGGAAATAAAAATAAACAACAATAAGAGTCAAGTATAAAAAGGGAAGCGTGACTAAGGGAAGTCTTAGATAATCATAAAAGCATAAGAAGAGTCATGCTCAAAAGCATATACAACAAAGTATCTAACAACAACTCTACTTTAGAATAGAGCGGGGGCCAAAACACTTCCTGGGCTTACCCTTATGATTTAATAAGTGTTTAACATAAAAGAGAAGTCACAACATAGCATGATTAATATAGCTATTACCCTCGGATTTGAGGACTCACCAAAACTTTCTTTAAAGTACCAAACTAGCTATATTATGGAGGAGTGTGATCAAAAGTATCTTCGATCCCTCATGGTGATATCATCTAGGCCTAGAGTATACGTTAGTATGTTTGACTATACTAAGTAAGCAGGGTGTAATGCAACAAAGAAATAAGTAAATATATTCAAACTGCATAATCATAATCAATAGACTTATAATCTTAATATGACATGTATGATCAGTGCTTGTACTAAAACATTGTTATAAAACATTTAACTTGCATCTTGTATCATACATATATGGGAGGATACCTTAACTGCCATAGACCAAGCAGCTACAACTTGGAATCCAAGGCATGACACCCCTTCGTTACAACTGACTGGGAATGACACACAACCCCCCAAGACGAAGTGTGTTCTACTTGCCAAGGCAAACCAAATATGATAAAATGAACTAGATGGATCCATAAGTATAGCAAGGGCATAATACATAATCCTATGGTGGAACATAGCTTAGAAACTAAAGATTTTATATAAGGACCCTTTGTGTCGAGACCCCTTCTTAAGCCTCAATTAGTGCTAAGTCTAATCCCACGGAATACTTGTATAATCAAACTTTAATCATAACATCAATAACTTGTAAGCAACATGATAACTTGACATGAGTAGGTTATTCATATGCTTGATCTCTACTGGTGAGCCTAACTTGAATATAAGAGTAAATATTAATCATACATGATCTCTTCCTTTGTTATGAATGGCTTACAAGAGGTTAAAATCTTCAAATTGGGCTCAACTTGATACTCGTAAAATCATAAATACTTTTTGATGAATTTAATACATGCTTGAAAGCACTTAATCATAATGAAATCACTTAACTTGTAAATAATGTAAAATTTCATCAATAACTAGAGAATTCTTATTATGTAATTTTATCATGTAATATTTCGTCAACAACTAGAGAATTCTAATCATGTAATTTTACCAAAAACGTGGTGGGTTCTTGATACTTGTTCAAAATCATGCAACTCAAGAGTAAAACAAGAAGAGTAACTCATTTCAAATCAACCCACTAATATTATAGTAAAACCCTCATTTAGGGTATCCTGAAATCCATTAAAAAAGCTCATAGTAGTTCATAGCTTCATAGCACAAATCATGTATAGTCTCAATATATAAAATCAATTCATGGAATAATCTTGAAATAGATATTCATTCATAATCAATCAAAACTTAATAAAACCCTAATATAATATATGTTCATATTTCATACTAAAAGAAACCCACACATAATACAACTTGAAATCATGCAATTTTCATAAAAAGAGAAGGTTCGGCTACATGGGTAAAAGGATCCATGGATGTACACCCACATACATTAAATCTTGAATTTCTTCGAATGAACATGAGGGTATTTGAATCTTGAGATGGATTCTTGAGTTCCAAGATTTAGCTTGAAATCCTTGGAATTGAATGAGAGATTTTGTAAAGTCTTGGAGGGGTTTTAGAGAGTGTTTTGGTGAGTTATAAAGTTGAAAATAGCTACGTGTAGAAGATTTCACATTTAAATAGGGCATGAAATGCACTGGTCCACACCACAGGCGCGATGCAGACCAGTCGCGGATACAACTAAAAATCAAAGATTAGCAAAAATTAGTTTTTGCTATGGATCTTCTAAAATTTGACTTATATCCATTTTCCACTAAATTTGTTTCCCTGATGACGAATTTGAAGAAGAATTTCCAAAATTGCGCATGAATTTTAAGATATATGAACATTACGAAGGGAAATTTCAAAGCACATGAAGGGTGTTTCAGATGTTGGTTAATTTTATGTGTTTTTGTGTTTATATTTGCAAGATTACAGGTTGGCCATTATTTTGGAGAAAATTACAGAAGTTGCTAAGATTACAGGTTGGCCATTATTTTGGAGAAAATTATAGAAGTTGCTAGTTTTTTCTATTATGCAAGACCACCTATGGGTCATGAACCATTCTAAGGCCATAGAGAAGTTTCATGAAGATTTCAATTAGGGGTTGAATTCTGAAATTGATTTCATAAACATATAGATGAGTAATAGATAAGTTTATGAGTGATAGGAGAGGATTTGTGCCCTGATGATCTGAGAAGTGGACTTGCAGGAAAGTTATAAGATGAAACCCCCTTTACGAGTCTTAAATCACTTTACTAGTCGTAGAGGGGTGTCATAGAAGTGAAGTCCAAAATTTCAGCTGCTAAGTACAAAACCCCACTCATAGGCCATAGAAGTCAATAGGGGTCGTAAAGTATCTTTCATATGGCGTGCCGACTAGTTCTCCAGTGGCGGGTAGCAACAGAACTTACCTAGTGTTACTGACTGGACCAAGATAGTAATGAATAGAAAAAGAGATTAAGTTAACAAGATTTGATTAATGTGCTCTCGTCTAATCAACCAAATTGGGCCAAAGAGTGGTTGTACCGGGACTAAAAGGTAACAATTTGTAATTCACGCTATTGAAATTGGCCAAGTCGCATAGAGAAAATGACCTCTCACTTTTTACCAAAGGGCTTGATAAACATAAATTACCATCTGCATGCTATAAACTAAAAAATAATTAGGTTATCTGATGATACTGGGTTAGGGAATCATGAGGAAGACAATATCATAGTTTCTCTCCATATTGACTTTTCTCTTGTGATGGTTATTTTATTTTTATTTTCTTGTCGATTATTGCAAACCCCCACTATGTATTCGCTGTGGGTTTGACCCTAACATTGGTTTGGTTATATACTTTTCCACGACCATTTCATCCTCTAAAAAGGAGGTATAACTTGGGTGACATCAAGATTTTGGCATCGCTGTCGGGGAGTATAGTGACACGTTGTGAATTCATTAGTAATTCAAGTGTTAATCCTTAGTTCCCTTATTTTACTTTTATTTGTTGTTTTTGTTTCCTTTGACGACTAAGTGTAGTGTATCCCCAACACTCAAAGTGAAGACAATCCCTTAACTCTGTTGATCCAAATACCCATAGAATGTTGAGAAGAAGAGCCCAAGACAACACCAATAACTCATTTAATGAAACTCTTAATAGGAACAAAAATGATAATGATAGGAATGAGAACCCACCTCCTCCGAAAGACATTGCTCCATAGCCTCAGGATTTTAATGCCAATGCTTACCAGTGGAATTAGTATAGGTTGAGACTTATGGATATGGAAGTGACTGGAGCTATTGTGTTGTCACCACTACTGGTAAACAAAAGTTCACAATCTCAAGTAGGTTACTTTAGGTGCTACAGAACCATGGGCTATTTGCGAGCATAACATCGGAGGATCCTCACAGCCACCTAGACAATGTGGCATTAGTCTGTGAGAGTGTGATGCGAACATAGAATCTATCTACGGATGCTGTGGGACTTCATGTCTTCCCATTGTATCTTATAGCTAATGCTGCATTATGGCTGTTTAAGCTCCTGCTAAGTTAAATCACCAATTGGGGAGACTTCCAAATGGCTTTTCTTGGAGAGGTACTTCCCTATATTGATGAAGCTCAATTTGAAGGACTAGATCAACAACTTTGAGCAACTTCTTGGTGATTCAATTAGTATGTTACATGATCTTTGTAAGTATAGTTATATTAAAGAATGTTTTACTACAAGCATTGTTCATGAATGGCATATTACTATTATGCTATTTTTTGCTCATGATTATGTATTTTGATTATATTGCCTATGTCTTGTTGCATTGCATCTTACATGCTTAGTACATTCCAACTTACTAACACATACTCTATGACTACATAATGTCACCATCTAGGAACCAGAAGCCCGCTTGAGCATCTCCACCCACGTGGCTAGTACGTTACCTATGATTTCTTGGTATGTATTGAAACTATTTTTCTTTATATGTACTTTTACTATGAGGGTAAACCTAGTTGCTTGTCTTGAGCCCCACTAAGTATTTGTGTTTAGAGATGTTGTTGGACATGTTATGTATCTCTACTATGAGTCTTGAAACTCTTGTTTCTTGATGTTTATGATATGGAGGTTTACCCTTAGTCTCATTTCCCCTTATTAATGCTTATCTCTTATTGTCATTTTAATTGATTCCGCAGCCAAGGATATGTAATGATATGCCATAAGGCTTGTTTGAGGTTACTTTGGGTTCCCCATTCGTCGATTCCATCTAGGACCTATGTTTGGGTCCTGACATTGACTTGGTTATGGATTCTATGAAGAAGGTGATACTCATAAGGAAAAAGTTAAAGATGGCTCAAAGTTTTTAAAATTCATACTCTGATATTAGAAGGAGAGACCTTGAGTTACATGTCAATAGAGAATAGTCAGTCCAGTGCTGACATATTATGGGGGGCATATTTCTAGCTTGGCCATTTATAAGGATAGTAGAGTGAATGGAAAGAGCGGTCAAGAAAAATCGTTCATGGGGGCAGCGGGATAGAGCTTCCACAAAGAGTTCATGTGCTATCAGTATGGGTCCAGAGCAAGCCAAAATTAATGAAAAAATCATGCAATAGCTTGCTCAGATTCACACAGGTATGGATGTGATGATGAAGTAGAGAGAAGAGAGTGAATGCAGTGGTTCATCAACCTCCACCTGAACCCATTTACGAGAAGCCATACTATGATAAGGACACATGTTTTGTTGCTGATAAGACGGGGTATTTCTGAACCAATGCCCAATAGTCCAATCAAACTATTGGAGATAAGGTCATGGAAACGAAGGTCAAAACTTTAAGAGAAATGAAGCTTGTAGGGACAACTATGGTGGTTACTATAATAGAAGTAGGGGTCCAGAGAGAGATACAGATTAGAGTCGCAGAGAAGGCTTCAAAATGGTCCTAATGTGCTACCAAACAACTGCGATGTAGGTGTAAGCAGTTCCAGAATTGAGGAGATGTTTGATCCCCTGTTGAACAAGGGTGAGACATAGGATGAGAATCAAAGGGGCATTAAATCAGAAATTTAAAGTTTTAATCAGAAAATAGAGTCTCACTCCTTGTCTATCAAACATCTAGAACAATAATCTGCTGAAGTGTCGAGTCAAATCAATCAGAATTAAAGGGGTACACTTCCTACAAATATAGTGTAAAATCCTACAAATGAAAGGCAGTGTATGACAATCACTACTCGGGGTGGCAAGAGAACTATAGATCCTTCCATGCCAATTGATGAGAAAGATGTTCGTGATGAGACAGTTGCAACTAAGGATGCATATGAAGGATATGTCGTGTCAAGGATGGGGTGAGTTAATATACTGATGCTCGACAAAGGTTAAAGCCCATTCCTAGCCCTCCTCCTCCCTTCCTTCAAAGAAAAAAGCAAAGGAGGAGGAAGGTAAACTCAAGTACTTTATCTCCATGATAAGGCAACTCTCCATAATTATCCCTCTTATTCAGGCATTAGATAAAATTCCAAGGTGTGTAAAGTACTTGAAGGACTTGGTCACCATAAAGCACCCTGTGAGTTAGAACCTCTCCCAAGAGCTCCAACATTGCAGTTCCATTGCTACGAGGTCCTTGGTTTGGAAGTGAGAAGATTAGTTGCTTTAACTATGATGACCCAATCCTAGGGCATAGATGTGACATGGTGAATGAGAAGTCCAAAGACAACACAAACAAGCCTCTTGATTGTAACATGCATACATCCTTGGTCGTGAAAGCAAAATTAAGCAATAATAAGAGTCAATTAATGAAAAAGGAAGCGGGACTAATGGAAGTCTAAGATAATCATAAAAGCATAAAAAGTGTCAAGCTATAGCATATACAAAACATAGTATCCAACAAGAACTCTAACTTAGAATGGAGCAGGGGCCAAGAAACTTCCCAGTCTCATCCTCACGATAACAAGTATTCAACATAAAAAAGTCTCAACATAGCAAGAATAACTTAGATATTGTCCTAGGAGTTTAGGACTCACCAAATCTTTCTTCAAAGTACTAAGTTATCAATGTAGAGGAGGATGATCGAAATGTATAACCACAATCAACGGATATATAATCTCAATATGACATGCATGATCAATACTTATAATAAAACATGCTTGTAAGACATTCAACTTGCATAATATATAATACATATTTGGGAAGAGACCTTAACTGACAATGACCAAACAACTACAACATGCACTCCAAGACATGACACCCCCTCAGTTTAGGTAACTGGGCATGACATCCCCCGACAAAGTGTGGTCTACTTGCCATGGTAAACCAAATATCATAAAATGAATTAGATGGATTCACTAGTATATCAAGG
Organism: Solanum sejunctum; assembly: GCA_025642045.1. Lineage (NCBI taxonomy): Eukaryota > Viridiplantae > Streptophyta > Magnoliopsida > Solanales > Solanaceae > Solanum > Solanum sejunctum. The sequence continues at coordinate 33,013 of JAOTQJ010141663.1, forward strand.
TTAATATTCATAATCCTATGGTAGCATGTATTTTAAAGACTAAAGATTTAATATAAGGATCCCTTGAATCGAGCCCCCATCTTAAGCCTCAATCGGAGCTAAGTCAAATTGAACAGAATACATAAAATAATCAAACTTTAATAATGTCATGACCCAAGCCTTGGTGCTAGATATGACCCACTGAATGTGGAACCTAAGGTAACCCCAAACAAGCCTCTTAACTTACCATTGCATATCATTGATTGCGGAAGAATATAAAAGACATAAAGAGTAAGAATAGGGGAAAAAGGGCTAAGGGAAATGCTTGCATAACATCAAAATTGAGAGATAAAAGTCAAAGCTTATATCATAGATACATAACATGTCCAACTAACACCTCTACTACATAGATACGAGTGGGGGGCTAAGAAAAAGCAAGCGGGCTAAACCTTATGGTCAAAATAGAAAATAAGAAGAATGTGTCAACACATAATAAGAGCAACACAGACAAAGGTCCCCCAAGTAAAGAACTCATCACAAGCTTGAGTAGTACCGATCTAGTCACGTGGATAAGGATGATCAACTTAGGCATCGGCTCCTACAAGATGATATCATGTAGGCTAGAGTATGTGTTAGTATGTCTGAATATACTAAGTATATAGGATGCAATAGAATAAGAGATAGGCACCTTAATCAAAATTTGTAACAATAGGCAACAAGCATAATATATAAATATAACATGTATGATAAATTCATAAGTAAAACATGCTTAAGTAACTCAAGCTCATATAGGATATCATATGTGTGAAAGAGACCAAGCTAGATTTCCAAAGCACAAATCCTTTTTGTTGGTTGATGATGGTTTCACCCCATCACCCTAGTGGTGTGGTAGGAATCCCTCACATGGTTGATTATAATTTTACCTTATCAGCCTGGTGACGAAGTATAAACCCCTCACATGGTTGATAAGTACAAACCCTTATTTCGATCATCAAGGTACAAACCCCTCAACAAGGTTATCCAAGCACTTTGTCCCCCCCCAGATCGGGCATGGTGTAATGCAACATTTTGTATAGATTATATCATATGAATAAGCTCATTTCATCATTCTAACATCAATCATATCATATCTCATGCTTTGGACCTTTGAATCCTTAAGAAACCACATCCATACATTTCATCAAACACTTAGAGGGTGTATTATGCTAATATAAAACCATAAAATATAGAGATGACATCATGTAATAAAAAACATTGTAAAAACATTAATCAATACCTTGAAACACCCTCAAGCAACATACATCAAAACCCCACCTCAAATTATACAATAGATCAAAGATTTATAGCTCAAAATATAGCAATACAACGACAATTTCACATAGGTTTAACATAGTGTGCAGTGACTTTCATCATAAGCAAGACTCACTTGTAAATCAATTTTAAATTATGCAATTTGAGTAAAAGGAGGCTTGGGTATCATAGGTGAAAGGAAGCCATGAAAGAAACCCATATACCTTAACTTTGGAGAATGTCTTGATGAAGATGGAGGTGAGAACTTGAAGCTTGGATGAATTCCTTAAGATCCGAAAGAGATTTCGACACTTGATTTTGGAGTGAAATATTAATCCAAGGGTTTGAGAGAGTATTTTATCAATACAACGATGAACTTAAGGGTTTGGGACCTTGAATGAGCATAAAAAGGTCAATCTAGAGCTTAGAAAGGGTGGGAAAGAGCTAAAACAACCCTGTTACGGGCCCTGTTGCGACCCATAGGTAGCACTACAACTCGTAGGATCCTTGCCAGGACCACTAGGATCAATTTTAAAGTTCTAAAAATTACTATGAGCCTATTTGACATATGACTCGTAATAGTGGGCTTGTAGTGCAACTATGCATTGGCAGTCTTCAGTAAAATAACCCTAACTTTTGACCCTGAACTCTAAATAAGGTGAAACTAAGTTCATTGAAAATATAACTCAAAGGTACTTAATTTTACATATTATTGTCCACCAAGTTCAAAGTGTGCTAAAAGTTATGCTCATTTAAAGTTGACCCTTGTATGGACTAACACCCAAAACTAAGTTCATAGGGAACTTTTGAACTCATCTAAGTACTAGGAGTCTCCTATGACCCTAACACACTCTCCACTTAAACAAATAAGGCTTGAAACATGGGTACATAAGAGCAGGTAGTTACAGAGTGTCACGGTATCTCTCTATTAGGAACATTCATTGTCAAATATGGTAGAGACGTATAAGGCAAGAGTAATCATGAACAAATCAGCCCCAAGAAGAATGCAAATTACATTCAAAACATCAATTTCAAAATCTTAACATAAGTGTAAAATTATCATAAATTTGCCAACTTAAACATGAATGCATATGAATAACATAGGGGCTTAATCATTGTCACGCCCAAAGTCCCATTAGGTCGGACTGGCACCCGTTACTGATGAGGCTCGAGAGAACCAATTTGTATCTATGCTTTTTCTATTCATATTATAAGGTATTTCTACATTTTACATGCATTTAAGAAATAAACAGTGATAATAAGCTAAAAGAAAATGCATATGGCTAGGTCATTGGGGCCACGGTGTTTAAAGTATGAGACATGACCATACTTTAATTTACATAGTCTACAAAGCCTTTAGATAAGGAAAAATATCTAATAAGGGTCGGGACAGGCCCTAACTTGACTAACTATACAATAAATAAGCTCTAGACACATAAATCTCCTACCTTGAACTTGGTAATAGCAGCTAGATATCCTGTCCTCCTAATGGGGAGATCTACTAGCACCTGTACCTGCAGCATGAAATGCAGGTCCCGTATAAGAGACGTCAATATGAGATAGTATACTTAATATGTAAGGCAGAAAATACTATATATGAAGTAACAACTCAAATGAAACTATGCACTGGTGTAGGATAAGAGACCACCATTAACTATACTGTGGGATCATGTGCTTTATCTTCTTTTTATTACTTTACCTTTACTGTATGATCTGTACATAACATGTGATACAAATGACTGAATGATTAGTGGTAAATTTATATCGGGATTAGCCCTGTCTAGGCTTTTCCTTTAACCCCTTGGGCTACCCCCCGTGATATGATTGACCCTAGCTAAGTGATTCTTCCACCCCTCAAGTTACCACGTATCAATAAGCAATATACTTTACTTTATCTTTCAATTACCTTTGAGATGATTATTTTGGTGGTTGTAATATTGGAGCTATAGGACTGTGAATACCACATATGACATGTAAATAATCATAAAATACAACACCATAATGAAAGGAGAAAGCTACACAAATAATGAAATGAATAAGAGGTGGAACAACACATGAACTTTATTTAGTAAAACGAATTTGTGTAGCTTAGTATCCAAGTATGTATTACGAGAGCATATGAATATGTGAAAGAATTGAGACATGGTTAATAGTTGTGTTGGAGTTGGTAAGTGCCTTTATGTGCCAAGGAGCCTTACATACCTCACTGTATGACCTCACTATTACCTCAAGATAACCTTAACTTTCTCCAAATATTTATGTACAACATAGTAGATAATAAAACTAGCATTAGTAGCCAATAGATATATCTTGGCATCCCAATCTCATAAAAAATAATATACGGGCAGCAAGCGGGTATTCATAAACTCGAGCATATTCATTCAACCTTTCCGCCCCTAATCGAATTTTCTAATACACATTCTCATATACATATCATGTGAATCCTTCTATAGTGACATAACAATCTTACAACAGCCCATAAATCACAACACATAACAATTCTACGCAACATACAAATAGGCAGCATAACGTTACGTTCATTCGCTATATTTTGACGACAACAACCGCGATCCTGTTTTAACTTTACCCAAACTGTCCTCAACATATCTAAACATAAAACCAGCCTTAAAATAGTCTTATAATAGTACCAAATTAGTCATAAAGGGCATGAGGCAATAGCTTTCCATCCATCAGCCCACAAGTTCGTACTAAGAACAGAATTGCAATATCCTATAAGAACTAACTTTTGCGGACTATAAAAGTGGTGCAGCAGCTAAGTTACATCACTGAAAAACTAAAAATTTCTATGAACATAAGTCTTACTTCATAATTCAGTGAACCAAGCAGAGAAAATCCTCTTGAACAACAAGAAAAGTTCACAACAATCCTTAGGACACCTGTTTTCCAAAATTTCAGCACAAACATAACTAGCATACACTTCTTGTTTGTCATGGTTTAAGTATAACAAATACATGGATATTTGCACTTACCTTAGCCTTAAAGGTTCAGTTTTCCTTCAAGAACCATAGAGGATGGTGTAGGATGCCTTGTGAAGTGAAATAAAGAGAGAAAAGGAGTCTTTAGGAAAGCTGAAAATTTGTTCCAAAGTGTAATGAATTAATGGAGCTGTTTTTGAGTCTTTTTAAAGAGTCTCTTTGGCCTACTTTCTATT
>JAOTQJ010141669.1:0-37449 GCA_025642045.1 Solanum sejunctum
GTAACTACATATATGGAAGCATATGAACATGTGAAATATTAGAGGTATGGCTGATTGTCATGTTGGAGTAGATAAATGCCTTTGCTTACCAAAGGATTTACGTTTCATGCCAAGTGATATCAAATCAAGTAGCCTTACATACCTTGTTGTATGACATCGTTACTACCTTGGAGTGGCTGTGGTTTCCCTCAAATATTTATCTATATTATATTAAGAAATAATACTAGTATTAGCAGCTACATGACACATCTACGAAGTCCAATATCATAAAAACGATCACCCATACAACAAACTTTCAACTAATGACGCAAAGACATTTCTTCAACCTTTTCACTTATATATTTAATTTCTGATAATCATTCTTATATACATGTCATGTATAACTTATTTTATAAGCTTAATAGTCCTAAAACATCCTACGCAGCACCACGCGAAACAGTTCTTCACAACATACAAACAAGCAGCAGAACGTTACATCCTCTCATCACACTTCAACGTCAAATAATTCCCAAACTTGCTTTAACTTTTCCAAAATTGTATCCAACATTTTTACACATAAATCCAGTCCTTAATTAGTCGAAAAATAGTCTCAAAATAGATGAAAGTCATGGAACAACATATTACAATTTTCAGCTCCCAAGTTTCTTTTAAGAGTGAAATTACGACGTTATAAAATAGCTCATCTTTGTGGACTGTAAAAGTGGTGTAGTAGCTTAATTACATGCCTAACAACCTATATATTATTAGAACATAAGTATTAATTCATATTTCATCAAACCAATTAGCAGAAAATCCTCTTGAACAACAAGAAACTTTCACAATAATATTTAGGACACATGCTGTCCAGAATTTTCAGCATAACATAATAGCATATACTTCTTGTTTTACATGAAGAAAATATACTAGCAATATCTATAACTTAAACCATGTTAATAACATCAAATTCTGTTCATAATAAATCCCAAAAACCATAAAGAAGTCACCAAAATAAAAAGCAAGTGTGCAGCAACTTTCCGGACACAAGATGTCCAGAATGTCCAGCAAATTTCCAGCAAAGATACTATCATATACTTCTTGTTTTTCATGAAGAAATCATACTAAATACACATCTATGTTTGCTTCCCTTTGCCTTATATGTTCTGGATTCCCTTAAAAAGCCTTAGACAATTGAGTTTGCAGCTTGGTAAAGTGAATTATAGAGAAGACAAAATAGTTTAAGAAAGCTGAAACTTTATTTCCTAGTGGAATGATTTAGTGTTGCACTTGACCTATTTTTAAATATAAATTTGGCCATCTTTGTCCTCCACTTTAGACCTGATAATTACACCTATTAATAGTCTAATAATTCAGCATCTTATCCTCCAAAATTTGGCTTAATTAAGTATTAAATATGATGGACCTTTGCTGCTAATTTCTAGCTTTGTTCTTAGTTTAGTTTGGGTCCAAATGGCCAAGTGGTTTGTAGTGTACTTAGGACATTTTGAAATTATTCTTGGAGTGAAAATAAGGTCCACTTATGATAACAAAATATGGACCAAACTTACACCCCTGACATGGAATTTATTCATAATTGAACTTGAACAAATTCGGTATCGAGCCTCGTCTCCGTTTAGCTATCAATTTTAAGCTAAGAAAGTAGGTGTCTCACCTGGTTGATTATTAAGTCATCTAATAACCTCAATTGTTTTACTTAGTTTAGGGATAATATATCCTTAATTTACCACCAACACATATATACCTTCGATCCGCTTAAGCATTTAGACCCACATATCACCCATTAACATGAGATTCAAGCAATTTCAAGAATTGACTCTAATTTGACCAAACCATAACATGATTCATTTAATAGCATTAGTACATGTAAAATGTAGGGTGTTACAAGCAATCCTTAACTGAGATACAAAACTAGTACCAAGAACAAGGCATGATACTCAATAGTAACTTGAATAAAGTTTTAATCCAAAGAATATAGCAAATAAAGCCCTAAATGATGATTAAAACAAAGACAAAATCATTTTGTTCATAGAAAATGTGATAGCAGCCCACAATCTTCTTTTAGCAAGAGTAAATAAATCAGCATAGCTGACTCAAGGTCTTACCATCTTAGTGATTCAGTTTACAAGAATAAGTGAGATATAAATGTGAAACAATATTAGCAATTTGAATAGTTTCAGCCCCTAGTTAACCTGTTTTCATCCAATTTTAGTGTAGTTAAGTTTCTGTCAAAATTTGATCATTAACTTGTGTCCCTAAGTTATTAGTTTCTGTCTCTAATTTAACTTGTTTCTGTAAGATACCTCAGACAACTAACAAACACCACTAGTTTTTGTCCTGAAATGACGTTAACTACAACTAAGTTATTAAGTAAAATGAGACAATAACTGAGTAACACATAACTACAAATTAACTGAAATGTGAAACAATATTAACATGACAGTGCAGTTGTGAGATACAAATGGCTGCAGGGCAGTGGTTTAACCATCAACTTCACAAGATAGAAATGAGACAGAAAACCATGAAACGAGAATAACCGTGACACAACAAACACTTAACAAAAATGATAGCAGTGAATATTAAAGTAAAGTTATTTAATTACCAAACAACATTAAAAATCATCCTTAACAATAGAAGGAAAAAGGCAACAATCAAGGTGAAATGAAACATAATAGTTCAAATAAGATAAAGTGAGATAAAACACATTGTGCATATCAGACATGATTGTTATGCCATATCAAATAAAATAACATTTCACCATGATTAATAGCAGCAAGTTAGTTAACCAGATTAATCAAATAACAAACTTCATCTATTAACCAGATTAATTTCATTACTTCAGTAGCATTACAACAATTCCAAACTAAATTCCACACCACATGGACAACAACCAAATATTCAATAGAATCAGGAATACTCTCAACATTTTGAACATCACCCACGACAAATAAAAAACGACAAGACTCTAGTGAGTTTGATAGTAATAGGATCATACATTCATCATCGACATAAATGAACTAAAGAGGGCCTTGAAACATACCGTTTAATCAATCACTAACTCAAAAAATACATACCCTGAACACTTAATTACTAGAACTAGCACTGTTCACTCAAAGACCAAAATAACAACCAATAGCACCACAATATAGTCCAGACAAAGTGATAGCTAAACATCACAACATAGTCCCAGTCAACGAACAAAGTGTATGAAACTCAAAATGAAAAATAGGATTAAGATGTTACCATTTAGAGAGCAGGAACTGAAAATAATGACGAGCTTAGTTGAAGACGAACTCACCACCATGAATCACAATTTATCCTTTTGTTCGGGTCTATAATTATAAATCGCTACAAGTAAATGGAAAGCTCAGGTTTTGAATTGATGACTGCCGTAAGATTTCTAGGGGATTTCTTAGATGACTACCTCCTTTTTGCTAAGGATTTTGATCACTGCCCTCCACCTTTTTAGTGAAATAAAAAGGGGGAATTTATAGCCCCAAATTAGGGCAAATTGAGGGGGGAAAATGGGTGTTTCAAATTTAAATTCGCAACTGCATAAGGTTGACATTTTCAGGTAAGCGTGAGGTTAGAGCAGGCGACCATTGGAGATTTTTGTTGCACGCGTGGAAGGGATAAGAACAATGTGGGGGGAGCGGGGGTTGTCCGATTTTGGTCGTCTAGTTTTGGGGCCTTCAGGGTCGCGAAGGAGAGAAGATGAAGAATGGAAAGGGAAATGGGGAAAGGGTTTCTGTTGAAGAAGAAGGAGAATAAGAATAGTGAAGGGAAAGTCTGAGGGGCATGGGGAAGGAAGGGAAAGATGAAGGATTAGGGGCACATAGGCCCCACGTGTTGGACTCTTTTTTTTTAAAAAAAAATAATCGTTTCAAATCATTAAAACAAAATAAAAGATTGATGATTAATTTGACACCGTGGAGGGTAAAAATTTGGTGTCAACACCAGTATGTTGAAGATTTCTGATTTTGATGCATATGCACTATTAGATCTGCAAGCCAATATGTCTTTTGTAACCCTATTCCTTGAAAATACATTTCATACATGCTCCAAAGTTCTAAGTGAGCCCTTTGACGTTTCTACTATCCTAGAAGAGTCCATTGTCGCACAAAGAGTTTATAGAAAATGTCTTGTGTCTATTTTATATGAAGTTATTCCTTGTAACTTGATAGAGCTTTCTATTATTTGTTTTGATGTCATAATTGGTATGGATTGTTCGTATGATTCATAGAATTCTATAGCTTGATGAACTCATAGGGTCAAATTACAATTTCCAAATGAGTCCATTCATAAGTGAAAGTGTAGTAGTTCTTTATGTAGAGCTCAATTTGTCTCTAATCTACAAGCCTGAAAAATGACTCCAAGGGGTGCATATATAATCAAGTGAGGGTTAGAGATGTCACTTTTGAAATCCCCTATCTTGAGTCAGTTTCCATTGTAAATTAACTCCCCAATGTTTTTCCATAAGAGTTACCTGGCGTTTCTCCAGAAAAGAAAATAGATTTTGGTAGAGATCTCTTGCCCAAAACTTAGCCTATGTCTATTCCTACCTATAGAATAACCCTGATAGAGTTAGAAGTTATGAGAGCAATTGAAAGATATATTAGAAAAGGGTTTCCTTAGGGCAAGTAGATCTGCATAGGCTGCCCCGGTGTAGTTTGTGAGAAATAAATATAGGTCAATCCAAATGTGCATAGACTACAAATAACTCAACAATGTAACTATCAAAAATAACTATCCACTCCAAAAGATTGATAGTTTATTTTACATATTGCAAGGAGCCAAACTTGTTTCAAAAATTTACTTGTTGTTTTTGTATCACCAAATAAAGGTAAGGGAAAATGATATCTCTAAAATGTCTTTTAGTATAAGGTATGACAATTTCAAATTTGTGGTAATTCCTTTTTTCATATATAATGCATTGGCAATATTTATGGGTATTATGAATAGAGTGCTCAAGTTGTAGCTTCATATGTTTGTTGTGGTATTCATTGATGGCAGTTTGATTTATTTGTGAAATAAAGAAGAGTATGTGGAACAGTTGAGGGTGGTGCTGCACATATTGCGAGAAGAAGGATTATTTGCTAAGTTTGACAAGTGTAAGTTTTGGTTGAAAGAAGATTTCTTCCTTGGGAATGAGGCGTCGAGTGATGGGATCAAAGTGGATTCTAGGAAGACAGAGTCAGCGAGAAATCAGCTTAGATCATTGACTCCTTCAAGAGTTAGGAGTTTCTTAGGCCTCATCGGGTACAGGGTACTATAGAAGGCTAGCTAAAGGTTTCTCGTCCATTTTATCGCCTTTAGCAAGATTGACTCAAAACATAGTGAAGTTCATACGAAGGAATAAGTGTGAGATAAGTTTCTAAACCTTGAAAGATTGATACACTTTGGCTTCTATTTTGACCTTGCTTGAGGGAAATGAAGGATTTGTGGTATATTTTGATGCCTGACAAATTGGTTTAGGATGTTTGTTGATACAAAGGAAAGGTAATTGCCTATGTCTCAAGGTAATTGAAGGTGTTTGAAAAGAGCTACTCAACACATAATCTTGAACCTGCGGCCATAGTGTATTTTTTGAATATACGGTATCATTAATTTTATAGTCTTCATGTTGATATCTTCACGGATAATAAGAGCCTACAATATGTATTCACTCAAATGGATATCAACCTAAGGTGACATAGATGGTTAGACCTTCTCAAAGACTCTAACATGAAAGTGAACTATCACCTAGGTAATGTTGGTGTGGTAGCGGACACACTTAGTACAATGTCAATGGGTTGTGTGTCTCATTTAGAAGATGATGGAAAAAGATAGTTAGCAAAAGAAGTCCATACAATGGCTAAGTTGGGGGTGAAATATATTGATACTGGCAATGGTGGTATTGTAATGTTAAAGGGTTCGATGTCTTCATTGATTGAGGATGTCAAGTCCAAGCAAGAACTAGATCTTGCCTTTGTTAAATTCAAGGCCATGGTGAAGCAGGGAAAGATGGAGGTCTTCTCACAAGGGGGAGATGGCATACTTCTTTACCAAGGTAGAGGTTATATGTACCAGATGTCGATGGATTAAGGAGTTTAATATTGGAAGAAGCTCACAATTCATCCTATTCCATTCATCCTAGTTTTACGAAGATGTATACAGACTTGAGAGAAATTTATTTGTTGAATGGAATGAAGAAGGATACTACCGAGTCTATGTTTGAATACTTCGATTGCCAAAAGTCAAGGTTGTACTTCAAAGGCGGAGTAGCCTAGATCAAGGCATTGAAATCCCTACTTTTAAATGGGAAGAGATTAATATTGACTTTGTTGTTGGACATCCTCATACCTAGAAGCAATTTGACTCTACATGGGTGACAGTGGCTAGAATGACAAAGTCGACTCATTTCCTATCGGCCAAACAACTTTTAGAGTTAAAGACTATTCTAAGTTTTATATTTGGGACTTGGTGTGGTTGAATTGGGTTCTATGTCTATCATATTAAATTATGGGGATGAATTTACCTATCTCTTTTTGAAGTCATTTCAAATGGGCCTTGGTGCTAAGATGAAGTTGAGTACTTCCATCCATCCTTAAACTGATGGGCAAGTAGAAAGATCAATTCAAACATTGGAGGATATGTTGAAGGTTTGTGTATTTAATTCAAAGAGATTTGGGATGATGGCCTACCTCTTGTTGAGTTCACTTACAATACTAGCTACAATGCAAGCTTAGGACAGTACCATTTCAGACTCTATATGGTAGGCGATGTTGATCATTAGTTGGATTGTTTGAATTGAACGAAATGTCTTTGTTAGGGCTAGATGATGTCGCCCAAGTTATAAATCTTTTAAGAGGATAAAGAGTCACTATCAAGAAATAGAACCTAACCAAAGTTAAGGTTGAACCCACAGGGAATACGTAGACTAAAGAGAATTCAATGATTGCAATTCAGGTAGTTAACCAACTTACTTCCCCAAAAAGGGCCATTGTGTAATAATTCACGAAAGATAAAACTAAACTTACTATAATAAGAGAGAAATTTGTCATGACCCAAGCATAGGGCCTAGATGTGACTAGAGAATGGGAACCCGAAGGAACCAAAAACAAGCTGCATAACATATCATTCTACATCCTTGGCCATGGAAGCAATAAAATTTGTCATAAAGAGATAGGAATAAGAAGGAAAAATAAGACTCAAGGTAAGCTTCTATATCATAACATCAAATAACCAAAGAGTCAAGACTCGTATCATAAATACATAACTTCTCCAACACCTCTACTATATAGATAAAAGTGGGGCCTAAGATAATCAATTGGGCTCACCCTCATAGTCAATACATAACCAAGAAAAGGATAGTATTAATACATAGCAAAAGAGCATAAGCAACTCGAACTAGCCACGTGGATGATGATGATGATCAAGCAGTACATTGGTTCCTACATAATGACATGATATAGGAATAGAGTATGCGTTAGTATATTTGAATGTACAAAGTATGTACGATGCAATACTAACAAGTGATAGGCAACATAACCAAAATGTATAATTATAAGCAAAGGATAGGTAAACACCAATATGACAAGCATGATCAATGCTTAAGGTAAAACATTCTTGTAAATTATTATCAAAGAATGTAAACTCAATATGGAACATATACTCAAACCCTTCTTACCAACCTTCATGAAATGAGCCAAGTGGCCCCCACTCATTTTGTGATATAACTATTTTCGAGAGCATTACAGATACCTCTATTGTGCGACATTTTTTGATAGGTAGTTGAGATTCCCCATACTTTATTGATATAATCTTTTGGGTAGGAGCCATGGTAAATTTTACCTTATGGCATGGCTTTTCGATAGAATATCCACACCTTACGATATGATCTTTTTGGTGGAAACCATTACTCTTTCTACCTTATGGCATGGATTTTTGGTAGGGTGCCCAAACCTTATGATACGCTCTTCTCGGTAGGAGCTATTAGTCATTCTACTTACAACATGACCTTTTGGGTAGGATCTCTATACCTTACTATATGATCTTTTTGGTAGGAATCATCATTCATTCTACCTTATGATATAGCCTTTTCGGTAAGAATCATAGAACTAGCTCATCAAACCATTCCATTTGAAGCATCAAGGGAGGGTCTCCTCCCTTTTCTGAAGTACACAACAACCATGGGAACCCAACAATCTACTTTCAATACCATAGATACATTTTTATGAAAACAACTCATATAAAAATCCCCATCATCATAATAAAGTCATTTAACTCATAAGGCATGCATTGGACCTTCAATTCCTCAAGCAACCATAACCAGACATTTTGTCAAACACTTAGGGTGCGTAATGCTAGTGTAAACTTGTGCAATGCAAGGGTGTCATCATGCTAGAAAAACCAATGTAAATCATAAGTAAATACTTGGTGACACCCTCAAGCAATACAAATCAAAACCCTTTATTAAATCTTACAATACACGTTAGATTTAAAGCTCAAAACATGCTAAAACAACAATATATTCATGAAACCCCAACATAGTGTGCAATCATTTTCATAATAAATAAGGCCCATAAGTAAATCAACTTTAAATCAAGCAATTTTTTAGATTAAAAGGAGCTTGGGTATTATGGTTGAAAGGAACCCATGAAAGAAACCTACATACCTTAGCTTTGCAGATGAACTTCATGAAGATAAAGGCTGGAGACTTGAATCTTGAGTACAATCGTTAATATCCGGAGACGGTTTTGGCATTTGAATCTTGAGAAAAATATAATCCTAAGTATTAGAGTGAGTATTGGAGAATATTTAGAATGATATGATGGTGAAAAATGGCTGAGTATAGGTATATTTACGTATGGGAAAACTTAGGCCCAGGACTTGAAAGTCTTTGACCGAAACTAAAAACTGGCACTAATAAAATAAAATGGCGCATCGCGCCAGTGATGCGAAGTTGCTACTTGAAATTGACACTACATTAAGTTTACCAAGCCATTTGGTCAAAGGTGAGAGGTGAATTTTACTATGTGACTTGGCACATCTCCATAGTGTGCATTATTAAACATTACTTATTAGTCCCAGTACAACCTTCCTTTGGTCCAGTTTGGTTGATTAGATGATTACACATCAATCTTGTTAATTAATCTCTTTTCTTATTCATTACTACCTTGGTTTAGTCTTTGACACAAGGTGGGTTATATTATTGGCCACCATCAAAAAATATTCAAAAGGAAGAGAATTAATTAATATACATATGCACACATTCCAAGAATTATGAATTATTCGGTTTTACGTTGTTAGTTCTTCATGGTTCTCATAACTCTAGTTATGGATTTAGATACTCATGCTTTGTGTGAATGCAAGAATTATGAATTGGAAGAACATAATTAAACATTTACATAATTTAATTAAGGACAAGCAAGTCCAACTTGCAAGAGAATCACAAGATTAAAGAAGAAATTAGAATACAAGTATTCTTAAAATCTCTCCAATGTATTTTCACTATTATCTCTCTCTAATTACTATGTTCTCTGAGTACTATTTGAAGACTTTTGAAAAGTACCTAAAAACTCTATTTATAATAAGTAAAATACATGTCATTGAAACACCCCTTATGTTCTTTGGAATGCCCCATAATCATAATTTTTCTATATCTCAAAATTTATGCTTGATTTCCAAAGTTCGACATCATATTCTCAATAAAGGGGAAAAATTCAGAAAAAAATAATTTTCACTAATTTTTCTTATCCAATGTTTGTTCGCACCCATGCCTGACAAACCTGGGGCTCAGACTAGTGTAATAGGAATTCTGTGTCACACTTGGGGCGCGGACCAGTGTAGCATTTCCCTTGGTTTTCTTATTTCATCCTATGGCATTTGAGTCATATTCCCATGCCCACTTAAATATGAAAATCACCTATACTTAGCCATTTTTCAACTCTATAACTCACAAAACCCTCTCTAAAACATCTCTAAGACTATCAATTCTCTCATCCAAATCTAAGGATTTCAAGCATAATTTTTGAGCTCAAGGAGTCATTTCAAGCTCAAAGTCTACTTCAAGTTCATTTTAATGTATTCAAGGTTTATGGTATGTAGGTCTTCATCTATGGATCCTTTTACCCATGGAGCCAAATCTTTTGTTTTTATGAAAATTGCATGGTTTCAAGTTGTATTACCTATGGCATCTTCTATTATGAAATGTCAACATAAATAATGTTGGGATTTTATCAAGTATTGATTGATTATGTATGAATGTGTATTTCAAGATTATTCTATGAATTGATTTTGTTTATTAAGACTACACATTTTTTGAGCTATAAACCTCTAAACTATTCTGAGCTTTTGTGAATGGTTTCAAAGTACCCTACATGATTATTTTAATACCTTGTTTGTTGGTTGAACTGCATTGAGTTTACTTATCTTGTGTTTACTCTTGAATTTCATGATTTTGAACAAGTATCATGTACTCACCATGTGTTCGGTAAAATGAGATGATAAGAATTCTCAAGCTATTGATAATCTATTACATGATTTACAAGTCAAATGACTTTATGATGATTAATGGCTTTCAAACATGTATTGAATTAGCGAAAAATATCTATGATATTGCAAGTATCAAGTTTAGCCCTATTTCAAGATTTTACCTCTTCTGAGATATTCATGTTAAGTCAGGGTTCATGTATGATTATGATCTACTCTCATGTTCAAGTTAGGCTCACTACTATATATTAAGTATGTTTATAAGCCACTCAAGTCATGTTATCATGTCTCTTAAAAGCTATTCATGTTATGATTAACTTATGTTTATTTCAAGTATTCCGTGGGGTTTGACTTAGCACAGATTTATGCTTAAGATGGGGGTGCAACTCAAGGGTCCTTATATAAAGTCCTTAGTCTCTAAACTATGTGCCACCATAGGATTATGATTATTACTCTTTATATAATAATGGATCTATCTAGCTATACAACACCATGTCGAGGGGGTGACATGCCTTGGATTATTCATTGTATGATTTACCATGGTAAGTAGACCATACCTTATCGAGGAGGTAACATGCCTCGATCGCCTTACCAAGAGGGTGACATGCCTTGGATTCCAAGTAGTAGCTCGCTTGGTCAATGTCGGTTAAGGTCTCTTCCCACAAATGTTTTATATATTATACAAGTTGAATGTTTTATAAGCATGTTTTAGTACAAGCATTGATCATACATGTCATATTGAGATGATATATATTGTTATATATATGCATTTTGAATATGATGACTTATTTCTTTGTTGTATTGCATCTCACATACTTAATACATTCAAATGTACTAATGCATAATTTATGCCTACATGATATCAACATATAAGAACCAAAACTCCTTCTAATCATCCTCCTCCACGTGGCTAGTTCTGTCCTCAGAGAAAGCCTTGGTGAGTCCTTAATTACTAAGACAATATCTAGTTATTTCATATTATGATGAGACTCCTTCTTCTGTTGAATGCTTATTGTTATGAGGGTGAGCTTAAGAAGTGTTTTGGCCCCAACTTCGTTCAAAGTTAGAGGTGTTATCTGATACTATGGTTTGTAAAAGCTATGAGCTTGACTTTCTTATGCTTTTATAAAAGACTTTTCTTAGCCTCGCTTCCCTCTTATTTATATCTTGTTGATGTTCATGTTGCCTCCGCGACCAAGGATGTGTGAATGATATGCTAAGAGTCTTATTTGGGGTACCTTCGGGTTCTTCGTTCACCTTATCACATCTATGCCCTAGGCTTGGGTAGTGATAATCTTGGTATCAGAGCATTAGGTTGTTAATGGTCCTTCAAATTCCAACATAGTGCATCGATTAGAGTGTCACTCTTGGTTGTGAAGTGCACCACAACTCTGAATGGGAGGCTATGAGGCATTTAGGAAATGTTCCACTTTTTCATGGTTTATATCATCCTTTATGTGTGAATATAAGGATTTTCCCTTAGCGAATGCTTTTGTTTCTTCTAGATCAAGCCGATACCAAGAGGAAGCCTAGAAAAGGTTGTACACTTGAGGAGCAATCGAGCTCTCCCACTCCACAAGTTCCTCAAGATAAAGTGGTAGCCCAAGAAGATTCTAGGGATTCCATCACAATTTTGGCCCATGCAATGACCAACCAAATGAATCAAGAGGCCGAAGCCCCTCATGCTCCCACTCTAGCCTCAAAGGTAAAGGATTTCACCAGAATGAATCCGCTGGAGTTTTATGGGTCCAAAGGAGAAAGTGAACCCCAGGTGTTTAGTAATGAGGTGTGTAAGGTGATATCTATCATGGAGGTCAATTATGATGAGAAAACAGAGTTAATGGCCTACCAACTCAAAGGTGTAGCCTAAATTTTGTTTATAGAATAAAATTTGAGATGAGAGATGATGATGTTATTCCTTGAGAGAAGTCCAAGGTTGCATTCCTCAACCTATTATTCCTTATTAAGCATAGAGAGTCTAAGATGATGGAGTTTATGAACCTTAATAAAGATCCCAAGAGTGTGAGGGAGTACGCCCTCAAGTTCAACAAGCTTTCCAAGTATGCTCCACATTTAGTGGCCGACCCTAGAGATAGAATGAATAAATTTGTGTTGGGAGTGTCCAACTTGTTTAATAAAGAGTGTCACACTGCCATGCTAATGAGTGATATGGATTTATCTCGGCTTGCGAAATATGCCGAACAACTAGAGGGGGAAAGCATAGAAAGAGAGAAAGTGGTGAGTCCAAGAGGGCTCGATCCGAAGGTGGTTTCCATGGTTCTACAGGTAGCTGGTTTCATCAAGGCCATAATTTGCAAGGCCAAGGGTCATCTAATGCTCGTGACAAGTGATTTGCTAATGATAACCCAAGATTCCTAGGTGGTAATATCGGGGTGTCTAATCTTAATTGCAAAAGATGTGCTAGAAACCATGGTGGCCCATGTTTGAGAGACACTAATGCTTGCTATGGTTGTGGTGAAGTGAGTGACAAGGTTGTTGATTGTTCTTATTCTCAAAACAAAGGTAAAGATGGTCGTGGTCAAGGTGCTAATACGGGTCAGAAGGCAAAAGGAGGCCATCAAGGGGTACTCCAAGGAAAAATAGGTTTTATTCCCCTTAAAGGGAGACAAGGAGTGGAAGAGGTATCTGATGTTGTTGTCGGTATGTTAAAAGTTTTTGATTATGATGTGTATGTTTTGATAGATCTAGGTGCGACTCTTTGCTTTACTAATCCTTTTATTGCCAAAAAGCTTCATGTGAGTTCCAAATTATTGTGTGAACCATATGAAGTGTCTACCCCTATTAGTGAGTCCATTGTTGCTAAAAGAGACTATAGAAATTGTCCCATATTCAAATTGTATAAGGCCTTGCCTTGTGATTTTTTTGAAGTAGATATAGTGGATTTTGATATTATTCTTCGGATGTATTGATTACATGCATGTCATGCTTCTATTGATTATAGAACTCGTAAGGTTAAATTTTAATTCTCTAATGAGCCTGTCCTTGAGTGAAAAAGTCATAATGTAGTGGTGTCACGACACAAGCATAGGGCCTAGATGTGACACGATGCAAGGGGAATCTAAAGGGACCCCAAGCAAGCCTCTTAGCATATCATTATATATCATCGGTCACAAAACCAATAAAATAGAAACAAGAATAGAAATAGGGATAACCAGGGCTAAGGATCATCATTCATATCATAACAACAAGAATCAAGAGAGATTCTAGCTTATAACATTGCATATGACATATCCAACAAGACCTTCAATTCATGAAGAAACTATAACCAGATATTTTATCAAACACTTGGCAGGTGTGTAGTGCTAGTGTAAAACCATGCAATTTAAGAGTATTAGCATACTAGAAAATCTAATATAAAACCATCAATATATACTTGTTAACACCCTCAAGTAACATACATCAAAACCCTTCATCAAATCACATAATAGATCTTCAATTCATAGCCCAAAACATAGTAAAACAGTCACAATTTCATAAATCCCAACATAGTGTGCAATGGATTTCATAATAAGTAAGATTCATGAGTAAATATACTTTAGATCATCCAAATTTCAGTAAAAGAAAGCTTGGGCATCATGGGTGAAAGGAACTAATGAAAGAAACCCACATACCTTAGTTTAGAGATGAACTTGATGAAGATTGGAGATGGAGACTTGAAGCATGAGAGGAAATCCTTAGATCCGGATGAGTGAGACATCAATTGAGGAGTGTAATACTTGGCTAAGTGATTGAATAAGTATTGGGGAATGTCTTGGATGATATGAAGGTGAAATATATCTAAGTATAGGTATTTTCAAGATGCGAACATTTAGGCCCAAGACCATAAAGTCTTGGACCGAGATAGAATATTAGCCACTAAAATGAACTAAGGGACGCCTTTGGTGCATCACTCTAGGTGCGCAAAAAGATCTCTAGAAATTGCATTTTTTTCAACTTCTAAATTTTGATACGGTTGCTCTTAAATCAGGGTTAAATCCATTCTCCACTCAATTGACCTTCTAAACAAGAATATGATGTTGAATTTTTGATATCATGCATGAATTTTTAGATCTATGGAAATTATGATTTTAGGCACTTCTGAGTCATATTTTTGGGTTGTTTCTTTTTGAGTCATTTCAGGTGATCAAGGTATCTTCATTTCTTATCTTAAATCCCAAAGGTTCAATTCTAAGGTTTGCTTTATTATCTTGTGAGGGTTATGGATGTTGAGTCTAAAGTCTTACCTATTAAGTCGATTCTAGTGGTCAATGAGTTTGTTTATGTCTTTCTTGATGAGATTCCTGGTGTTTCTACTGAAAAGGGAAGTAGACATTGGTATATACCTCCTACTCGATGCACAACGCATTTCCATTCCCCCTTACCATATGACCCCAACGGAATTGAAGGAGTTAAAGGATCAATTGAGGGATTTGTTTAAGAAGGATTTCATAAGGCCTCATCAGTTACCTTGGGGTGCAAAGGAGTTGTTTATGAAGAAAAGGATGGTTCCCTTAGAATGTCAATACCGGCAACATAATAGGGTTACCATAGAGAACAAGTACCCTCTACCAATGATTAATGACCTTTTTGATCAACTACATATGGGTAACTTTTCTAAAATTAATGTTTAATCAGGATACCACAAAGTAAAGGTGAGGTAGTATGATATTTCCAAGATGACTTTTTATACTAGGTATGGGCATTTTGAATTTGTGGTAATGTCTTTTGGGTTGACTAATGCACCGACTTTATTTATGATTGTCATGAATAGGGTCTTTAAACCCTACCTTGATATGGTTGTGGTGGTCTTTATTAATGATATATTGATTTACTCTTAGAATGAGGAAGAGCATGTGAATCACTTGAGGGTGGTATTGCAAATCTTGAAGTATGAGAGGTTGTTCGCTAAATATGAAAAATGTGAATTTTGGTTGGCTGCTATTCTAGGGCATGTTGTGTCGGGTGATAGCATTAACTTGTATCCTATGAAGATGGAGGTGATAAGGAATTAGCCTATACACATGAATCCATCGGATATTCGGAGTTTTTTGTGTTTGGTGGGTTACTACCAAAGGTTTGTGAATGAGTTCTCTTCTATTGCTTACCCTATGATAAAGTTGACCCAAAAGAAGGAAAAATTTATTTGGACTAATGTATGTGAAAAGATTTTTCCAACCTTGAAGGATAAGATTATCTCTACTCCTATCATATCTCTACCGAAACAGTTGGATGGGTTTGTCGTTTATTGTGATGCCTCAAGAATTGGTTTGGGGTATGTTTTGATGCAAAATGGCAAGGTGATAGCATATGCCTCTAGGAAACTTAAGGTGCATGAACAAATTTATACCCCCTATAATCTTTAATTGGTGTTCATGGTGTTTTCTTTGAACATTGTTATCGCCATTTATATTGGGTTCATGTTGATGTGTTTACCGACCAGAAGAGTCTCCAATATGTAGTCACACAAAAGGATCTTACCTTGAGACAAAGAAAGTGGTTCGAGGTCCTTAATGATTATGACATGATTGTGTATTACCATCCTGGCAAAGTAATGTTGTGATCGATTCTCTACGTAGAGTGTCCATGGGTATCCTAGCTCATATTGATGATGTTATCAAGTAGGTGGCTAGAGAAGTGAACCGATTGGCTAGTTTGGGGGTTAGGTTGGATAAAGTTGAAAATGGTGGTGTAATGGTAGTTGATGGTTCTAAATCTTCTTTGATTGAGAAAGACAAGTGAAAACATGACCTTGTCTCCGCCTTGCTAGAGTTGAAGGTCTTGGTAAAGGATGGTAAAGTGGAGGTTATCTTCCAAGGGGGTGTTAGTGCCCTTAGGTCCCAAGATAGGTTGTGTGTGTCTCATTTTGATGACTTAAGGGATTTGATTTTGAAGGAGGCTCATAATTTATCTTATTCAATTCACCCTGATTCTATAAAGATAAATAGAGACTTGAGAGAGGTGTATTGGTGGGGTTGTATGAAGATTAATATTGCCAAGTTCGTATCTAGTGGTCACAATTATCAACAAGTGAAAGCCAAACACCAAAGGTTGGGTGGCCTAGTCCAAGGCATAGAGATTTCTACTTGAAAATGGGAAGAGTCAACATGGATTTAATGGTAGGGTCGCCTAATATTAGGGGACACTTTGACTCTATTTGGGTTGTTGGAGCTAGAATGACACAGTCGGCTCACTTTCTACCAATCAAAACCACTTATGGTGTCGAAGAATATGCCAAGTTGTATATCCATGAGTTGGTTAGATTGCATGGAGTGCCCTTGTCTATCATTTTGGATCGTGGTGCTTAATTCACTTGTCATTTTTAGAGGTCCTTCCAAATGGGTCTTGGTACTAATGTCAATCTTAGCTTTGCTTTTCATCCTCAAACGAATAGTCAAGCTAAAAGAACTATCCAAACTCTTAAGGATATTCTTAGAGCTTATGTTTTCGAGTTTAAGGATAGTTGGGATGAACAACTTCCACTTACTGAGTTTGCTTACAACAATAGGTACCACTCAAGCATTGGCATGGCTCTCTTGGAAGCTTTAAATGGTCGATATTGTAGATCCCTTGTTGAGTGGTTTGATATGGGCGGAATGGACTTGTTAGGCATAAATTTGGTTATGGAAGCCTTGGAGAAGGTGAAGTTGATAATGGAGAGATTTAAGACAGTCCAAATCAGACAAAAATGATGTAAGGAGAAGATATCTTGAGTTTAAGGTTAGTGATTAGGTTTACTTGAAGGTCTCACCCATGAAGGGTGCGGTCCGGTTTGGCAAGAAAGGAAAATTGAGACCAAGGTTTATTGGTCTTTATAGAGTTTTATGGAGAGTTGGTAAGGTTGCATATGAGTTGGAGTTGCCTATGGAGATTAAAAACAAGCAAATCCAACTTCCAAGAAAATCAAAAGATTAAAGATGAAATTAGAATACAAGTGGCCTTAAAATCTTTTTAATGTAATCTCTCTATTTTCTCTCTCTAATTACTGAGTTCTCTTAGTACTATTCAAAAACTTCTGAAAAATAACTGAAAAATCCTATTTATAATAAATAAAATAGAATCCTAAAGATAATAGGATAATTGGTCAGCAAGCCATGCAAAAGGGGTTTACATGTAGTAGCTCACATGGCCCCCGTGCCAACATAGGGGGTTATGCTGTATTCCATGTAGTAGCTCACATCCTGTCCCAAAAAGTGTAAGATTTGATGTCTTCCTTCCATCATATGTGTTATATATGGTGCATTGATTTCACTTCACAATGAGCTTTATCCCTTGTTTATGTTTAAGCATGTTTAAACAATAACATTATAATTTCATACATGGATACTTCTAAATTTCATGCATGATGGAATTATAATTTCATATCATATACATAGTACATTCTAATGATTTGAAGCATGTTTCCCTACATGATGTCATTATATAGGGATGGGTATTGCACCTCCTCCACTAACCAAGATTAGTGATTTGGTAAGACCTTAGTTCGAGGAATTCACCTTCTTTCTTTCATGCTATATACTTGAGACTCCTATGTATTTTTTGCTATTTATTGAAGACTTTTGTTTTCCATGTTTTTTCCACATCTTTTGCTATGGGAGGGGAACCATGAGTACGCTTTGGTCCCCACTAACGTATTATGATATTTATGGATTCCTTTGTTGCATTGCAACCCACACACTACTCTATTGGATTTATTGAAGATCTAGTTCAGTAATCTCATGCTTCGGAGATAAACCTACTTACTTTCTACCTTTCTACGTTTTTAGCCATTGAGACTTTAGGTTTTATTTAATTTGAGGGTGAGCTCTGTGCATGTCGTAGCCCCGTTTATTCTATGATTAGAGGTATTGTTGGTCAAAAATGTAATTAACTCGTTGTTGGTATCTTTTCTCCTTATAACATGATCCCTTAAATCCTACCCCTATGTTTCAACTAATTTATTTTAATTGTTCAGTTATCTATGAAATACTTGATGAATGCTACGAGGCTTGGGTGAGGCTTATTCGGGTTCCTCATTTGGCGTGTTATGGCTCGACCCTAGGCTTAGGTTTTAACAACAATTCCACCCTCAGTATAGCTACTTAGCCTTACTACAAATAAGTCAAATGGGGCATATATTTAATCAACACTTTCTTCTCATCATCAACATGAGCAATGTTGTCCATAGACAACTAACATTTACATTACCCGGATAATATAATAAACTCATGTCATAATTTTTTAGGAGATCAAGACACCTCCTTTGCCTTAGATATAAGTCACTTTGGCCAAACATATATTGCAAGCTTTTGGTTGGTAAATATGTCAATATGCACTCATAAAGATAGTGACACCAAATCTTCAAAGGAAATACTATGCAACCAATTCAAGGTCATAAGCTTGATGATTATGTTCAAGCATTTTCAATTTCCTTGAAACATATGCTATGACCTTATCATGTTACATCAACACACAATCCAAACGGCATATGAGAAATCACAATAGACAACAAACCCAATAAAATGTTCCAATAATGTTAAGAAAGGAGTTGATATAAGATGATGTTTTTAAGCTTCGCTCACATCTCTTATCCTTCTTTTCACTCAACCTTGTCAAAGGTGATGCTTTGGATAAAAAAGCCCTGTAATGACCTTCCTAGTTAATTTTGGGTTTCTACATTATTTATGTTGTTTTGTGCTTTTATATAGTGACCTCAAACATACTATGACCTATTGGGACTATTGGAATGGCTATTATGTGTTTTGGTTGAGAGTTGTGCAAGTTTGCAACTTAGCGAGAAGTCAAAGCTGCCAAAATGAGTTTTCTAATAAAATCCTAGCAAAGGACCTTAGAATAGGATTTTGATAGTTCTATCAGTCCTAAAATGGCCTGTTTATGTGAGGAGGGTGGCTAGTTCGAATGCAGAGCATCCTAGTTTGAATTTGAGCTAAAAGTTTCTAACGGAGTTCCACTAGAAGCCAAAAAGTGTGTTTAAGTAAAAACCCATCTTAACATGTTGTAATGGAATACAAATAGCAGTCGGCTCCAGAATTACAAAAACAATTTGAAGCAACCCTCCATCAGTTGACAGGCCATCTGATTGCATTTTGAACCTCTATGTTCATTTAGCTAAATTTAACCAAAAAGAAGAAGGACCCTCCTTTTTGGCATGATGCACTGTTAGAATTTTGACTACATCATTGGGTCCAAAATGTTGAAATTTGGGTGGTTACAACATTTTTTTTGCATAAATTGGTTATCAGGAAGATTGGGAATAGCTTGGAGACCTTTTGGGGACTGCTGGTGCAATACCAGCAAAAGTTAGCCTCCATGTTCACAGAGGTCAAGGCCGTGTTGGTTGATTGGGGCTTGGTAATGCTCCATATTCATGAAGAGCATTTCACATTCGCATGGAAGGGAAAATGCCCTATGCCTTTATATTCCCGAGGCTTGCTCCATGTTTGTACAGAAGTGCGATGAGGCCTATATGTGTACATAGGTTTAGGTGTTGCGAATAGCATGTATTCCAAACTTGTAGTAGCTATAAAATTTTTATTTTAAGTCCAAAGGTCCATATAGCTCAAAACTCCACAAGTAAAGTCGTGAGGAGGTTGGTTTTTGGATTTAGCACATATTTGAGGTAATTTTTGTGTTTTAACTATTGTGCTTCTCAGAACAGTGAAAACCATTGCACGTTAAATTTGTAAGTGATTCTTGAAGGAATAGGGTGAAATTTTAAACTATTCTATGTTCTTAGTGAAATGCGATGATATGTTGGGTATTGGTTGTAGTTGTCCAGTTTTTTAGAATTTAGACTGAGGAAGCTTAGAAAAGAATTTTTTTTCGCTAAACCTTTCAACATCGCTTTTGGACTTTTTCTTGGCCTTCAGTGGCCAATTTTGGGCAAAAGTTTTGGTTGTAGGCTCAGGTTATTGTGGTGAACATTTTTTGTGATTTCTTCTGAATTTTGGACAAAGTTTCGATTCTTCCTATTTTTTGCACTTTTGCCTAATTTCACCAATTTTTTGAAATAATACAAACAAACTGACCACATTAATATTGAAAATTACATTTTAATAGATGAACAACTTTGACAAAATGTTAGGAAGGTAAAGCGTGGCTAGGCTAATTTAGAGTTGCGGCAACATTTCTAGGTAAGCTAGGCTTTTCCTAAAATAGATTGAGTTGAATTGCACGCATGTTGAGCCTGAAATGTATGTGAGATTATGTTGTGCGTGATATGCATAATGTGTGTGGTTCTGGGATCGTACTCCGTGTGGTTACACACATACACATATATATACACACATACATATATATATACATACAAACATATATATAATAAATATTATTGTGTACGTGGAGGCCTAATAAGGGTCGTTTGTAGACTAATGACATGGGGAAAGTATGTACTTTAACGTCACTATTATTTGTGGGTGGGTGTTGCTGGATATGGGTGCGATATGATTACTGTTGGACCAATTGTTGATTTTTCTGCAATATTATGACTTGATTTCTGACATACTACGATTCTATTGGGCCTAGCTATTGTGGGCACTTAGGATATTCCTATTATTACATAATTCTTACATCCATTTTAGATGATCGGGTAGGTGCTATCATAGGTTCCTATTCGGCCTGATTCAATCTCGATTATTAAAGTTTATGCTCTTGTGTATTCTCGTTAGCTATTGGACATGGTTTTCTATTTACAAGAGATTAGGGATGAGTTGTTTTTATGCATGTGTTGCTAATGATTGTAGGCGTATGGGCTGGTTTATATGAGAATACCTACGTTATGAGCATTGTCGCCTACATTGACTTTGGGCAAGACATGACTTTGTATTTCCTGATATGAATAAACTGCTTGAGAGAGAGAGAGATTGTTTGATATCTCAGGTCATAGATGAAGCTCCCCATTGCTGTTGACCTCTAATGGCCATGTCTGATTTTCTGAGTCCCGAGGTTATATGCCATAGGGTTCTGCATTTGGTGACCATGACTTATATGTCAGGGTTTGAAAGTTGATTCGTAGGACTGAGTACCTATTGATAGTTTGCGTTGGGGACCTTGCTGATTTCATTATGTGTAAGGCACACGTTGTAGATACCTTGAGTTTGGGACCCCGATGACAAGGTGTTGGGATTGGGCCCTATGATTGATATTCGTAGCTGAGATAGTGTTGATTATCTTAAAGGATTTTTTTCTCCCATTAGGGATACATCCCACCATTATCTTGTCACGACGCAAGCCTAGGGCCTAAACGTGACATGGCACATGGAGAACCAAAAGGGACCCCATGCCAGCCTCTTAACATATCATTACACATCGTTGGTCGCAAAAATAATAAAATACAATAACAAATTATAATTAGGGGTAAACGGGGCTAAGAGATAACTTTCATAAACATCAAGAGTCAAGATAGAGTCAAAGCTCATAGCATAATACAAAACATGTTCCACAACACATCTAAAACTTAAATACTTAGCGAGGGCCAAGACAAGGTACCTGACTCACCCTCATAGTCAACAAATACATAGAAGATATATAGTCTTAGAACATTGTATGAGATCATAAGAGTAGTCCTCAAAATGGAGGACTCACCAAATATCTTGACAGAAGTCATACTAGCCACGTGGAGGAGGAGGATCAAGCAACGCTCCGATTCCTATATTATAACATCATGTAGGCAAAGAGTATGTGTTAGTATGTTTTAATGTACTAAATATGTAGGTGCAATGCAACAAGAGTTAAGCATCACAACCAAAATGTATAATAGTAGGCAATAGATAACATATTAGCAATATGGCATGTGTGATCAATGCTTAATTAAAAGATGCTTACATAAAATATAATACAAGGTACAAGAAGAGACGAAAATATAAAACCCATAGGTTACCAAGGTACAAACCTCTTTGGTTTGTTAGTGGATCGTCGCACACTACCACCCTTGGTGATTGAGGAATAAACCCCTCAACATGGTTACCAAGGTACGAACCCCTTGACTTGTTAGTAGATACTCACAACCTAACAACCTTACTAATTAAGGTACTAACCCCTTAACTCGGTTACAATGGCATAACCTCTTGGTTAATATCAAGATACAAACCCCTCAACATGGTTACTCGGGCTCTTAACCCCCCGAGCAAGGCATGGTCACATTCCAATACTATATAGGAGAATATCATGTACACAAGTTTCTTTCGTCATCATAAATTCATTTAATTCATAAGACGTCCATGGGAGCTTCAATTCCTCCAAAACACATTAACCGGACATTTTATCAAATATTTGGCGAATGTTAGTGCTAGTGTAAAACCATGCAATTCAAGAGTGTAATCATGCTAGAAAATTCAATGTAAAATTATCAATAGATAATTGATAACACGCTCAAGCAATATACACCCAAATCCTTCATCAAATCTCACAATAGAACTTTGATTCATAGCTCAAAACATGATAAAGCAACCATAATTTCTGAAACCCCAACATATTGTGCAGTGAAATTCATAATAATTATGACCCATGAGTAAATCAACTTTAAATCATATAATTTTAGGTAAAAGGAAGCTTGGGAATCATGGGTGAAAGGAACCCATAAAAGAAAGCAACATACCTTAGCTTTGGAGAATCCTTGAAGAAGATTGGAGAAGAAGACTTGAAGATTGAATGAGAAACTAAAAATCTTGATGAGTTTAGAGACATGAAATTTGTAGATGAAATATTGTCTAAGTGTTAGAGAGAATACTTCGGAATATCTTGAATGATATGAGGGTCAAATAAGGCTAAGTATAGGTATTTTCACGCATGGGAACACTTAGGTCCAAGACCTAAAGGCCTTTGACCGGACAAGAAAAACAGTGCCCAAAATACATTATATCACGCCCTTGGTGCATCGCGCCAGGGGCGTGGATCGTCACTGAAAATTGCATTTTGCTATTTCCAAATTTTGCTACGGTTGCTCTAAAATCAATGTTAGACGCATTCCCCACCAAATTTGATACCTTGAATAAGAAACAAAGTCAAATTTTCGATATCGCACATAGATTTTGATATATATGGAAATTACTATCCAGGGCGCTTCTGAGGTACATTTTCAATCACTTTTTGGGGTCGTTTCAATTTCTCTCTCTTGGAAACATTCAGCCACGAATGTAAAAGAAACATATATAAGAAGAGTAATCATAAAGAAATCATCCCTAATAAGAATGTAACAACATACTTAACACCATATTTTAAATCGCAACATAAGTGTAAAATCACTAGGAACTTTGTCAATATAAACATGAATGTAAGCAAATGAATTAGTACTGGAAAATGAGACATGAAATCACATAGAAGACGTAGAATTAGTACCTTTGGTTTGAGTGGGATGGAAAATATAGGGGTATCACTTTTGTATGTCTGTTTTGGCCTCCCAAGTAGCACTTTCAACTTGTTGATTCCTCCAAAGGACCTTAACGAAAGAAACATCCTTGTTCCTCAACCTCTTCACTTGTTTATCCAAGATCTCTTCTGAAATCTCTTCATATATCAAGTTATCTTCAACTATCCCTAGAACATCAAGAGGTATAATAGCATTAGGATCACCCACACACTTTCTCAACATAGACACATGAAAGACTAGATCAACCAATTCCATTTCACTAAGAAAATCCAACTCGTAGGCCATCTTACTAATCCTCCTTATCTTCCTATAAGGACCCACATATCTAGGGCTTAACTTGCCCGTCTTAACAAAATAAACCACACCCTTCATGTGTGACACCTTCAAATATACCCAATCACTAACCTTAAACTCAAGCTCCCTCCTTTTCACATTGGCATATGACTTTTGGTGACTTTGGGATGTTTTCAACCTTTATCTTATCTTCCTTACCTTCTCCATAGAATCTATAACTAGATTTGGATGCAACAAAGCCATCTCTCCAACTTTGAACCACCCAACTAGTGATGTAAACGTCTACCATAGTGAGCCTCAAAAGGAGCCATTCTGATGCTAGAATGATAGTTATTGTTATATGCAAACTCAATCATTGGAAGATGATCATCCCAACAACCCTTAAGCTCCAATACACAAACCCTAAGCATGTTCTCAAGTGTTTGGATAGTTCTTTTAGCTTGGCCATCCATTTGAGGGTGAAAGTCCATACTACGCTTTACCTTATCCCTAAGACCTCTTTGGAAGGACCTCCAAAAGTGTGAAGTGAATTGTGCACCATGATCGGATATTATGGACAAAGGAACCCCATGCAACCTCACCAAGTCATAAATGTACAATCTAGCATAATCTTTAGCCCCATATATAGTCTTAGCTAGTAGAAAGTGGTCCGATTTTGTCATCCTATCAACCACAATCCAAATGGAATGAAGACCCTTTTAAGTCTTGGGAAACCCAACTACAAGATCTATATTTATTTCTTCTCGCTTCCAAGTAGGAATCACTGTGTCATGGGTTAGGCCACTCAGCCTTTAGTATTCGTCTTTGACTTTTTGGAAACTATGGAAATTAGATACAAAATTGGCAATGTCCCTCTTTATTCCTTTCCACCAATACACCTCTCTCAAATCTCTATACATCGTAGTAGACCCGGGGTGAATAGAGTAAGAACAACCATGGTCCTCATCAAGAATCTTTTCCTTCAAGCCATTAACGCAAGGCACACAAACCCTATCTTGGTATCTAAGGGTACCATATCCCACTTGGGAGAAAACCAACACCTTACTATCTTCTACTAAGTCCTTCAATTACCAAGGCACAACCCCTTGGTTAGTCTCAAGATACAAACCTTTAGACATGGTTACCCGAGCTCTTAACCCCCGAGCAAGGCATGGTCACATTCCAATACTACATAGGATAACATCATATACATATGTTCCTTTCATCGTCATAAAGTTATTTAACTCATAAGATGTGCATGAGAGCTTCAATTCCTCCAAAACACATTAACGGGATATTTTATCAAACACTTGGCGAGTGTGTAGTGCTAGTGTAAAAACATGCAATTCAAGAGTGTAATATTGTTATAAAATTCAATGAAATTACATCAATAGATACTTGGTAACACCCTCAATCAATATACATCCAAACACTTCATCAAATCTCATAAGAGAACTTCAATTCATAGTCAAAACATGCTAAAATAACCATAATTTCATGAAACCCTAATATAGTGTGTAGTAAAATTCATAATAAGTAAGAACCATAAGTAAATAAACTTCAAATAATGCAATTTTAGGTAAAACGAAGCTTGAGAATCATGGGTGAAAGAAACTGAAATACCTTAGCTTTGGAGAATCCTTGAACAAGATTATAGATGGAGACTTGGAACTTGAATGAGAACCTTAGAATCCAGACAGTTTAGAGACTTGAAATTAGGAGATGAAATATGATATTTTGAATGATATGAGGGTGAAATAAGGTTATATATAAGTTTTTGCATGAATAGAAACACTTAGGCCCAATACTGAAAGGACTTTGACTAGAAAAGAAAAAATAGCACACAAAATACACTGTAGCGCCCTTGCTGCGTCGCACCTGGGGCGTTTATCGTCATTGGAAATCACATTTTTGTGATTTTCAAATTTTTCTAAGGTTGCTCTTAATTAGAGGTTAGACCTACTGGCCACAAAATTTGACCCCCAAATTAAGAATTAAAGTCAGATTTTTATATCACGCATAAATTTTGTGATATACAGAAATTATGATTTTGGGCACGTTAGAGGCATATTTGTGGGAACTTTTTTGGTGTCGTTTCATATATTTATGGTTAGACCACTTAGACTTAGCTAAAGTTCTGACTGGAGGCTAGGTCAAAAGTCCTGGGTTCGAGTCCTCAAGTTATAATAGTAGTTCGAGTCCTCATGTGGGGTTAGTTTCTGAACAAATCAAGGACCTAATTATCATTATGGTGTTAGGGCTGAAGTTTCAATCGTTACCCATGGATCCATTCACCTATTCACAACTTGATTATGAGTAGGTGTACTCTTCAGGCTTAGAGAGGTCAAGAGGCGTCTAGGCTTAGATACTAGGGCCTTACACCCACGTACAACTAGCCCTTGATCTTATGATATGGGGAGTTGAGATCTGAGATGGTTTTGTGGGGTTCTAGTGATTATTTGTCAGTTATATTGTGCACAAGTATACCTTCCAAGCTTATGGAAGCTCAGCTGGTGTACATGTATTTGTATTTGGGTCTTACACCCATGTACAATATTGGGTCCTTATTCAGTGATAGTTGCGATATGGGTGCACTTGATTTCATCGGATGGTATGATTTCTCTTTTATGTGATTCGATTAGTTAAGTTTGTGCAGTGATTTTATGGGACTAATATTTTTAGATACATTTGAGCTTCCTTATGCATTTATTTGATTCAATTGGTCGATAATGCCTACTGGGTGCCTTATTTTGGTACTCACCCCTACTTTAGCATCTCTCCATAGTGTAGCTCAAGGTACCAGTTAGGGGCAGTGATCTCTGGAACCTTGGAGAGCAGGAGACTTCTATTAGTGAATGCCGATAACTCTAGCTTCATCAGTCTCCTTCTTATGATGATAATCTTTTATTTTCATGTTATGGCCTTGTACAGCTGTATTATATATTTTCTAGGAGAATTCTTAGGTTCCATATATATTATATTATGTTTTTGGCTATCCATATCCTTACATTATTGTGATTTTATACAGTTGACTTCCAGATTATAGGTAGATTCTCTTATTATGTTATCATTGTGTGGTTTAGGCATAACTGATACTAGAATAGATACCCTCGGGTGGGGAATCAACTTACTAGCAAGTAGGAACTAGCAAGCATTATCATGATCAGGATCTGGTCATAACAACTTGGTATCAAAGACTATGGTTCACCGGTCTTAACTGTACAACGTCACCATCTAGTAATGTACTACAGATAGGTGTAATTATGCACGTGGGTTATCTCTAAGAGGTCACGATATGTTTAGGAACCTTTTTGTGCTATTGATTATTTTTGTGCAATTTTTCAATGATCCTTTGATTTTTGAAAATATAACCTTTTCTATTTTTCACAAATAAGCATGTAGAGAGCAGGCTCGAGGAATATATTGGGCCAAGCCATCAATCTTAAGTCGAGAGTAGTCCCCCATGGCTGAGGAGTGGAAATTGGATGCCCCAACTCAGCCACAACCAGAGGTACCAGCACCGCAACTACTTTTATAGTCACGCTAGATGTGTAGGTTTCTCTTGCACAATTCTTAGCAGCACTTGGAGTCCTATAGCAGGGCATAGCGCCAGCTCTATCCCCTCTAGTTTTGGCACTAGAAGAACCTATTGTTCTAGAGGCTCTAGCTCAGACAGAAAGAGCCAGAATTTTAGGTCTAGTGGCTACTAGGATACTTCTTGATACTGGCTCCACTGAGTATTTTTAGAGCTACGAGGAAATATGTCTAGGAATTCTTGACAATATTTAAGGAGTAATTATCTGCCTCATAGTTGCTCGAGTCCCATATTTTTGAGTCTATAGCTTATTAGCTCGATGGTATTGCCCAATAGTACTGGTGTACATGCAAGGATACTAGGCCAGTAGATGCTCTATCATTATCTTGGGAAAAGTTCATAGAATCTTTTATGACAAGATTTATGCCCAGGAGTTTCAAAGATCATCATCAGGATCAATTTATATGGCTTAAGTGGGGATAGATGTCCATGTACAAGTATGAGATCAGATTTAAAGAGCTCTCTTTGTACGCTCCAACTATTTTACCTTCCTAGGGGGAGCAAATTCACTATTTTGTGCGAGGGTTGAGTCTACAGTTGAGGATCGGCACACATGTACTAATGACTTGGCAATGTTCTTTTCTAGACATAGTTGATTATGCTCACTCTCTAGAGTAGATTTATTGAAATGCCCTAGAAGGCAACAACAAGAAATCTAGATGAGGTGGAGAGTTTAATGACTCCTAAGTAGGAATCAGAATATTAATATATATGCCTCTAGGAAAACCTTTGCAGGGTCAGACTAATTGACCATACTAGAAATTGCTATAGACTTAGGAAGGTGTCTAGTAGAGCCCAGGTACTTCTAGTCGGGTTAGTTCCTCTAATCCTACTAGAAGTAGACAAAGGGAGCATGAATCCACTTTTGAGGGCAAGATTGGCCATCGTTTATAGGTAGTTAGGGTTCCAAGGCAGCTGAATCAGGTTAGTACGACCGTGACCATAGAGACAGGGCTATATTGGGTTGTTTATGGTGTGGAGCACTAGATCTCAGAGACTGTCCAGAGCAGAGGTAGCACTTACTGCCCCACAGCTTGCCAGGTCAACTAATACACTAAGTGGCAGGGGCAAGGGTCAGGACTATAGTCACTGGGATGATCAGTAGAGGGAACATCAGGGTTATCAATAGGACACCAGAGATCATACAAGGGGCGGTAAAGTCAGCAGCAAGCCATCAGGTCTATTTTTATGTCGTGTCACGACGAGCCAAGGTAGAGGATTCTAATGAGGCTATCATAGATGTGATTATTATATGCTAGTAGCTAGCTTCAACCTTAATTGATTTAGGTTCAATATATTCTTATGTTTTTGTACATTATATTTCTTACCTGGGTGTGACTCCTAAGCCTTTCCTCTCAGATTCAGGTGTTGACCCCAATGGAGATTAACATATGGTAGATCGAGTTTGCAAAGGTTGTGTGATCACACTTCAGGGCTTTGATTCATATGTTAATTTGATATTGCTTGACATGATAGACTTTGACCTTATATGGGGTATGGATTGGTTTGCCCCACATCATGTTATATTAAATCTTTATGAAAAGATTGTAACCTTAATAATGCAGGGATTACCTCCAATGATTTGGTAGGGGTCCGTGTGTTGGGTTTCTATTAGTATTATATCATAAATTCAGGCCTAATGATTGATGTCAGCAAGGTGTTCAGTTTATTTTCGCCCATGTGCATGATTTGACATTTGAGACCTCTTCTAAGGAGTCTGTACCTATTGTATGTGAGTTTCCTAGTTTGTTTCCTGCAAATTTACCACAGTTACCGCTTGTGCAGAATATTGATTTTGCTACAGAGGTGGAGCCGATCAATAAGCCCATATCTATTCCTTCATATTGAATGGCTCCTGTAGAGCTTAACGAGCTTAGTTCACAGCTTCACAATTTCTTAGTTCTGGAGTTCATCTGACCAAATGTTTCTCTATGGGCATCTTCTATCTTATTTATGAAAAAGAAAGATGAGAGTCTCTAAATGTGTATTAACTATCCACAACTGAATTAGGTGATGGTGAAGAACCATTATCCTCTATCACATATTGATGATTTATTTGGTCTGTTGCAATGGGACTCAGTATTTTCTAAGGTTGATCTGATTACACGGGTTTTTTGACCATACCTAGACTCTTTTGTTGTGGAGTTTATAGATTATATTCTGGTATATTTGCCGAGTCGAGAGTAGTAGGACCAACATATTTATACTATGCTACAAACACTCTACCATCGCATGTTTTATGCTAAATTTTCTAAGGGTGAGCTCTAGCTTGAGTTTGTGACTTTCTTACATCATGTGGTGTCAGGCGAGGGTATTAGTGTGCATTTGGCTAAGGTCGAAGTGATTTGTAGCTGGCCTAGGCCTACTTAAGTGATAGAGATTCTAAGTTTTATTAGATTATTAGGGTATCACTAGTAGTTTTGTCATGCCCAAAGTCCCGTTAGGGTAGGCTAGTACCAATTGCCGGTAAGGCCTGGGAGAACAAACCTGTATCTATGCGCTTTCTACGCATATTATGAGGTATTCCTATATTCAACATGCCTTTAAGAAAGCAATAACAAACCAAAAGGAGATGCATATGGCTAGGCCGTTAGGGCCATGGTGTCTAAAGTACTAGACATGACCACACTTTAATTTACATAGTCTACAAAGCCTCTAGATAAAGAAAAGTATCTAATAAGGGTCTGGACAGGCCCCGCCTCAACTAACTGTACAACACAAAAATATAAGTTCTAGACACGCAAAGCTCCGAGGCAACGTGGAGCTTGGTAACAGTAGCTGGAAATCTTGTACTCCTATTGGGGAAATCTACTAAAACCTGTACCTGCAGCATGAAATGCAGGTCTCCCATAAGGGACATCAATACGGGATAATATACTTAATATGTAAGGCAAAAAATAGTGTATATAAAGTAACAACTTAAATGAAACTATGCATTGGTGTAGGATAAGATACCACCCTTAGTTATACTGTGGGATCATATACTTTATGTTCTTTTTATTACTTTACCTTTACTGTATAATCTGTGCATAACAAGTAATACAGATGACCAGCTGATCAGTGGTAAATCTATATCAAGATCGATGGTGGATAGGCTTTTTCTTTAACCCCTTGGGCTACCCTGCATGATAGGATCGACCCTGGCTAGGTGATTCTTCCACCCTCGGATTACCACCCATCAATAAACAATATACTTTATCTTTCGATTACCTTTGAGATGATTCTTTTGGTGGTCGTAATATTGGACCTGTAGGATTGTAGATACAACATATGACATATAAATAATCACAAAAGACAACAATACAATGAAATCCATACCCATTATAACGTCAAATGCCACCAATTCTAGCTTAATAAGGTCAGCTAATATGTCACGATCACGAAAAGTTACTACACAGTCATAATAAATCCTTCGAGCCATAATAGATTTACCAGTTGGTGTAGACACTACAAATGGTTTCTTCAATAATTTTGGTGTTCTCTTAAGCTTCCCAGCAACTAGTAGGGAAATGTATGATAGTGTAGAACCAAGGTCAATTAATGCATATAAATTATTTGAAAAGATATATAATATACTTGTGACCACATCAGCTGAAGCTTCTAAATTTTGCCGACTCCCCATAGCATAAGTGCAATTCTGGACTTCGCTAGAGCTATCTAGCCCTCTAGCACCTGTACCACGACCCATAGGTTCTTATTGACCCATACCTAATGGAGGAACTAATGATGATGATGCAATAATTAATCTACTAGATTGTTCTATATCGCCCATACGTCTCCTCGGGTAATCTCTCATCATACGCCCTGGCGCACCACACTAATAACAACCATCTGTCCCAATATGACATATACTTGAATGACTTCTTCCACACTATTTACAAGCTGCGTAGGGGTCATTTGTTGGCCTGCTGAATACCTCACTGTCCAGGCACCTTGACCTTTACTTATTGGAACAAACTGATTTATCCTACACCCTTGAAGTTGTGGTGGAGCACTAGCTGCAGAATAGGATGATGATAGATGACGCGATTTATTAGAAAATTGAGGCCTAAGCTCACCTTGGGACGGTGTAAACAACCCTGTAGACTTGGCCCTTTTAGACTACGCCCTTTCTTATGCAGCAGCTTGGCCCAGTTTCTAGCTATCTCTATTAGAAAATAAAGTTCACAAGGTACATTTGATACTTTGCACATGTCTAGAGTTTCCATATTTTTATTGGATAGTTTGTTGAGGCAGGGCCTGTCCCGACCCTTGTTAGATGTTTTTATTTATTTAGAGGCTTTGTAGACTATGTAAAGCACAGTGAAGTCATGTCTCACACTTTAGACAGCGTGGCCCCAACGGCCTAGTCTTATGCATTTTCTTTTGGCTTGTTATCACTATTTATTTGCTTAAAGGCATGTAAACGTAGAAACCCCTTATAATATGTATAGAACGCATATAGTTACACGTTGGTTCTCCCGAGCCTTATCGGCAATGGGTGCCGGTCCGCCTTACGGGACTTTAGGGCATGACACTTTGTCCTCAAATGTACAAGGCAAAAACACAATAATAACAAACGTTCAAAAATAAAACATCAAATGGTGCCTAAGGACCAGTTTCTGGCTATCCCTAAGCACCCCTCTCTTGTCGGGTAGTCTGTGCTATAGTCATGATAGATGATCCAATGCCCTACACTTATCAAGCTCTTGGCTTTCCTCAACTCGTCTTCTTATCTTGAT
This sequence comes from Solanum sejunctum, assembly GCA_025642045.1. Lineage (NCBI taxonomy): Eukaryota > Viridiplantae > Streptophyta > Magnoliopsida > Solanales > Solanaceae > Solanum > Solanum sejunctum. Next base: position 32,420 of record JAOTQJ010141669.1, read on the forward strand.
GCCCTATAAACAAACCCAGTTATCTCTTCATCTAGATCCTAATTACCCTCGGAGGTCTTCCGTTATTTGTTCCCCTCCTTTGTAGTAGTATATTCCATATGTCTCTTTACTGGAACTCGTAGTGGCCAATCCTCCACAAACATATCAAATAGCATCTACTCTACAAGTGTGATCAAGTAAACCCTTAAATTCATCAACTCATGATGAAAGGCTGACAAGTTTGCAAATTGGGCCTCGACAAGTCTCTTCTACACTCTCTTATCGAAGGCATCAACTCGATCATTGATAGTAGCAATGGGCGCTGATCAACAACTGAAGTACTGAATGCCTTACATCTATCCAATGACTCCTGAACTATCTACCGGATCCATGGCTTAATCTGTTATGTATGCTGAGCTAACCGAGCCTCAGCTCATGATAATCTATGCACCATAGCATGAAAATCAATAGCAGATATCATGTCTATGGAAGGAACCTGAGATGTAGCTAGTTTTTGTACTAGTGCGGCTAGAGTGGCACCTATCTCAATATCAACTACAGTAGGCTACTATGGTCTCTCATTAATAGTAGTACCAGCTGAAGTAGTAATAGTGGCAACCATCGAACCCTTGGCTTGTAGCTCATGCATGAATGTCTTGGGCGTAGGAGGAGGTAATGCCCACTGAAATTCCACAGGGTTCTCATCAACCTTGATTAGGCTTAGATCAATGGTGTGGATGACTGCCACTAGAGGATCTAGCTAAAGTAATACCTCCACCTTTGGCTTTACATATAGTATATGCATAAGAATAGGTAACGATATGCATGTGGTCCTCTTGAGCGCTGTCTCATAGATCTATTCAGCAATCAGTTGCACCTAATCGATGTTGTAGCTAGCTAAGATGCTGGCTACCAAAATAGCTTTCCCCAATATGAAGACATTATCTATGAACATAAGTCAGATGCGACACCAGACTATAGCTACCAAAACTTGGCAGGAAAGGAGAGAGAGGACTTTAATATGGGTTATGAATGCATCATGACCCATGCAGGCTCTAGACTATGCTCAACAATCTGACTCACTACTCATCTCAATAGCTCAGTCCCCTTGTCCACACTCTTGGAAATAACTGTTTGTCTAATCTACTTAATCCGTCGATCAAACTTAGCTGTATTCTATGGTGCTCTATTTGTGGGACCAAATTGTACATGATAGATAGTCTCCTCGGATATGTCCACCCGTCGGCCCCTCACCAATACTTATTTTAGTCTGGGCTCCTCGACAGGCTTTTTCTTCTTTAGAAGATCTTTAAGTATGATTGCTGGATAAGCTATTTAGAATTCTTGTACCAGTGTTAGAGAGTAGTAACCATCTTTTTAGTTAACTATTCAAGCTCATGTCACGTCATGGCCACTTCAACTCCAGGGACATGGCTCAACCCTATATCGATAAGTTGGGGCTCTTTATAGAATGATTGCGCAGTCTTTACTTACCCCTATCTCTATATGCTGCTATCATTTAATTTTTTTCATCCCTTTGATACCCCACCGATATGCTTGAGGATCTGGTGGTGCTAAAGTGGATGAAGACTATGCAACCTCCTGACTCTGAGAACACTTCTTAGTAACTAGACTCCATGTGTATGGGAGTCATCTATGGTGAACTACACTTAGATCTGTCCTCACTTCGCTTCTCATTAGACTGGGAGGTATAATCTACTTGCATCGACTTTTGACCAATTGATACAGCTGCCCTACTTTGAGGCCCCAGTGCCTCTAGTTGTTCATTGTGTGAAGATTCATGAATAAACTTTGTCCTAAGGGCTTGGATTGCTGCTTTCTTGCTCTTAGGATCCATGACACCTGAAAATTAGGACAAACAACATGATCATCCCTGAAAAACAACACTCAATACAATAAAATAAAAGCGAAAGAAAAACATAGGAAAAATCAACATTGTATCAGCTGTAGATGGCAGGTACGAGTCGTAGTAGGGACTACGACCCATACTGTGACGTCATAATTCACAGGTGCATAAAAATTTTGAAACATTAAAACTAGGCACGAGACATTGTTATGACTCGTAGGTTTACTACGGGTCATAGATAGGTTCCGTACAAGGTTTCAATTTACAAAATTTAACAGAGGCTTAGGTCTACGAGGCCCCACTATGATTCTTAGAGGGAACTATGACTCATAGGTGGGTCTTGTATGGTAAGGGTTCTAGGTCCTTAGATCACTATTATTCCCTATGAGAGGCAGCTACAACTTATAGACCCTTCTATAAGTCATAGGAGGCTCTGCAGTAGGGAATAATAGGTACCTGAAGTACCTATCATTTCACCACACAAACTTCAAACACCATTCTAACTAGAACTAAACAACATCGAAGCAAACCTATTTCATCTACCAATCAAACACAAAAACAACCCAAACCTTAATCATGCCATTCTAATCACAAATATACCCCATTACAAGATCATATTAATTAATACACAATCAAGTACTACTCCTCCCCATTTCATTCAAGATGAAACTCATGAAATCATTCCCCAAAAAAATTCAACACCGACATTCAAATGCATACATAACAATCTTAGGAACGTGATTCACAATAACATCATAAATTTACCAATAAATAATTTCAACAACATTGCCCTAATCAAATCCTTGTCATGCTAGTCTGGCTTGTGCAAGTCAACAATAAAAAACCACTCATATGCACTTAATCAATAATGCATAGCATAGCATGATCATCTAATTTTAAAAATAGTGACAATTTCTTTAACTAGGGTAAACTCAATCAGTTATACTCAGTAACAACCCCAACTCCGTAAAATCATCATACTCACAATCAATAGTCTTGGCAATAATTCTGAACACATACTCATTCAAGAAATTCAAAGAAAAGCATATTTTAACATTAGAATAGGTCATGAGACATATCATAACAGAAGATGAACTTCATTGAGCAAAATGAGGAGAAATAGGGACAAAACCATAGCCGTTAGTGATACTCACTGCAAAAGAGATGGGACTGCTAGAAAAGGGGATTGAAAAATGTTATGAGGGGTGGGGGTGGGTAAGGATTAGGGATTATTTTGAGATTAGGGCTGTAAATTTGGGTAAAAATGATTTTTACCCCTTTGAAAAGATTATCGGATTACATTTAAAATTCCTCTAAGTCAGGTCTACGAAACCCTGAGTACCAGATATAGGTCTGACTAAGGCCCATAGGTTTGACTATGGCCCATAGGTCTTGGTCTCGTAGGTCACTCAACACTTGGAAAATTTTTGAAATCATACCGTGACACTATGAACACCATTTACAACTCGCAGTGTGGACTACAAGTCATAAAGTTGGCTCATAGTGTGACTGTCAACTTTAAGAAACCATTGTTTCTCTCTACGAGGCGTGATTACGAGTCTTTGTGTGCACTATGGCTTGTAAGCCTGTTCGTAGAGGGTGTTTCAAATGCAATTCTCTAGAATTTTCCTTTTTTGTTCAATGCCGACAAGCATTTGTCTCAAAATACACCATTATACCAATATACAACCCATTCAATGTCTAAAATAAGAAAATGAACTACCTAAAAGACATTCACACAATGAAAATGAATTCAAAATAAGCACAATCAAGGAAAATGCTTAGGTTGCCTTCCAAGAAGTGCCTTATTTAATATCGTGGCATGACTTTATCATCTTGAATTATCAAAATTCTTCAACAGCTAATACTTTACTTTTGAGTTCATCGGAATGCATGATAGACTGGTGAATATCAAAAACCACTTTTGTATCATTTACCCTAAACCTGAGCTGACCCAAATCCATATCCACCAGGACTCTCCCCGCAGCCAAAAATGGTCTTCCCAGAAAAATAGGGACCTCAATGTTGACCTTACAATCAAGAATTACAAAATCTACTGGAATATGAACTTATCTACTTTGACTAGTACATCATAGATGATTTTCTCCAGCTTCTTGATTGTCCTATCCACCATTAATATCCTCATTCTTGTTGGAGTAGGTGAACCCAAACTAAGCTTTTCAAATATGGCAAAAGGCATCAAGTTTATACTTACTCCCAAATCACATAACACTCTTACAAACCACAATATTGCCGATGGTACAAGGGATAGTAAATGCACCAGGATCCTCCCTTTCTTAGACTAAAGATTTAGTCGTAATGGCACTTCAATGTTGGAGATCTTGCCAAAGCTCTTGGCTTACCATATGCTTTTTTGTCACAAAATCCTTCATATATTTAGCATACATAGGCACCTTCTCCAATGCTTCAATGAGGGGAACATTGATGGATAATTGTTTCAACATAAAGAGAAAGTGCTTCAACTTACTATCATCCTCCTTTTGCTAGAGCCTTTGTGGAAAAGGAGGAAGAGGCCTTGGGATATTCCTATTCTTTTCTTGATCCTTCGCCACTTTATCTCTCACCCATTGTTAGCCAAACCTTTTTCCTTAACCTTGATTTTTTCATCAATACTCTTTTCACGATCCTCATCAACAACCACTGGTATTGGAGGGTCAATGGTGCTTTTCCCACTCCTTATCATAACCTCCATGCAATGTCCCTTATCCTTAGGGTTTTGAATCGTATTGCTCGGCAAGGTACGCTTTGCCGTTGGTTCAACTGGAGGGAAACTTCATTATTGTTAGTGTTGCTTGATGGCTACTGAATGAGGCTCTATGTTTTATTTGATACTTGAAATATCTGATTTCATCCCTTTCAAAGTGTCATCTTGGTTCTCCATTTTCTTCAACTAGAACCAACATCATGATTATGAGAAGCCACAAAAAAACCATATTTATACCCTTCTCTTCGACCCCACTTAGCTTCTTGCACCCTATTTCTCTCAAAATAACCACCACAATTATCTCTATATGCACCCTATCAGTTGTAGTTCCGACCTTGATTTCGTATATCCACTACTTGATCTCAAGCATCTTCATCAAAATATGTATCACCATACATAGGTGCTTTTGGAGGTTGGTGGATGACTACGTGAACACTTTCTTGAGTTTGTTTCACCACC
>JAOTQJ010141684.1:0-37425 GCA_025642045.1 Solanum sejunctum
CTCAAATGGATGGCCAAGCTGAGAGGACCATCCAATCCCTTGAAGATATGATTAGGGAATGCATGTTGGAGCTTAAACGTGGTTGGGATAATCATCTTTCATTAATTGAATTTGTCTACATCAACAACTATCACTCTAGAATCCGTATGGCTCCATTTGAGGCTCTTTATGGTAGGCATTGTAGATCACTAGTTGGGTGATTTGAAGTTGTTGAGATAACTTTGTTGGGACCAGATCTGGTTATGGAGGCTCTTAAGTAGGTTAGTATGAATAAAGAAAGGTTAAGTATGACCCAAAGCCAACAAAAATCCTATGCCGATGTGAGAAGAAGAGACCTTGAATTCAAAGTTGGTGATTGGATTTACCTAAAGGTGTCATCCATGAAGGGTGTGGTCCATTTTGGCAAGAAGGGAAAGTTGATACCAAGATATGTTTGTCTTTATGAGGTCATGAGGGGGGTTGGCAAGGTAGCTTATGAATTGAAGTTACCAAGTGACATGGACTTGGTTTATCCGATATTTCATGTCTCTACGTTGAAGAAATATGTGAGTGATCCTAATTCAAATGTTCCTCTTTATGTGGTGGGGGTTGTTGAGGCTAACTTGACTTATGGAGATGTTTCGATTCCGATTTTTGATAGGCAAGTAAAGATATTGAGGAACAAGAAGGCGACACCCTTTAAGGTCGTTTAGACGAACCAACAAGTCGAAAGTGCTACATGGAAGGCCGAAGTTGACATGTGAAAGAGGTATCCTTATCATTTCCTCTCCACTCAAGCCTAAGGTTCTAATTCTATGTTCTCTATGTGATTTCAAGTCTTATATTTGAGCACCTATGTAATTCATATGCATTCATGTTTAAGTTGGCAAATCTGTGATGATTTTAAACTTATGTTGGGATTTCTAAAATAGTGTTTTAATGCAATGTTGCATTCTTGTTGGGGCTAATTTGTTTATCATCACTTCTGTCTTGTACGTCTCTTTTACATTTGAGGAAAAATATTCCCAAGGGGGGAGATATTGAAATGACCCAAAAATTACATGAAAATGTGCCTCAAAAGTACAAGGAATCATAATTTCCCTATATCTCAAAATCCGTGTCCAATATCGAAAATCTGACTTCATATTCTTATTCAGGTTGTTAAAATTAGGGGGCGAATGGTCTAACCCCAATTTAAGAGCAACTGGAGCAAAATTTGAAAATCACAAATATACAATTTCCAGAGACGATCCATGCCTCTAGTGCGAAGAGCCATGGACATGCTCCTATGTACTTTCTTGTTTGGTTTTTTCTATCTCGGTCCAAGTCTTTTGAGTCTTGGGCCTAACGGTTCCCAAATATGAAAGTACCTCTACTTATCCATAGTTCACCCTCATATCATCCGAAACATTCTCTAATACTGACTCAAACACTTAGCCATATTTTAACTCCTAAATTCAAGTCTCAATGCCTCTTACGGATCTAAGGACTTCCTTCAAGGTTCTTCTTTAAGCTTCAAGTCTCCACCTCTAATGTCCACTAAGTTCATATCAAGCTAAGGTATGTGAATTTCTTTCATAGGTTCCTTTCACCCATGATGCCCAAGCTTCCTTTTCTTACAAATTGTATGATTTAAAAGTGATTTATTCATTGGTCTTGATTATTATGAAAATCACTGTACACTATGTTGAGCATATGAAATTATGTCAGTTTTAACATGCTTTGAGCTATGAATCTATGATTTATTTAAAGGGTTGGAGAAGGGTTTTGATGTTTATTGCTTGACAGTGTTACCAAGTTTCTATTGAATCTTTTACGTTGAATTTACTAGTATGATTTCACTTTTCAATTGCACAGTTTTGACACTAGCACTACAAACCCTCTATGTGTTTGAAAAAATGTATGGATGTGATTTCTTGAGGAAATCCAGGTCTAAAGCATGAGATGTGATATGAATAACTATATAATGATGAAAAGAGCTTGTGCATATGATTTATTCTACATATAGTATTGCATTAGACCATGCCCGATCCGGGTAACCTAGTTGAGAGGTTAGTATCTCAAACACCAGGGTGGTAGGTAAGATTGCCACCGACCTAGTTGAGGGGTTTGTACCTCACGTACTAGGGTGATGGGTGAGATCATTATTAACCTTATTAAGGGGTTCGAACTTCTCACACCAGGGTGATGGATGAGATCATAATCTACCTACCAAGGGGTTTGTAATTTGGAAATATAGTCTAGTCTCTTCTAAGCATATGATATCCTATATGAGCATGAGTTACTTAATCATTGATCATATATGTCATATTGTTATATTATGCCTATTGCCTATTGCCTATTGTCTATTGCTATGCATTTTGATTATGATATCTATCTTTTGTTGCATTGCATCCTTCACACTTAATACATTCAAATGTACTAACTCATACTCTTGCCTACATGATATCACCATATAGGAATAGGAGCCCATGTTGATCATCCTCCTGCTCCATATGACTAGTTTGGTACTACTCAAGCTAGTTGGTGAGTCCTCCACTCCAGGGATGTTTATCTATCTTCCCTTATTATGTATTGAGACACTCTTCTTTATGTTCTATTTTGACTATGAGGGTGAGACCGGTTGCTTTGTCTTGGCCCCAGCTCTTTCCTTTTATTGCCTTTTACCCCTATTCTTACTCTTTATGTCTTTATATGCTTTTGTCACCAATGATCTGTAATGATAAGTTAAGAGGCTTGTTTGGCATTCTTTTGGGTTCCCCATTTGCCGTGTCACATATAAGCCCTAGGCTTGGGTCATGACAACCATCACAAACAGAACAAGGCAAGGTCTAAAGACCCTATTCATGAGACCTATAGACATAACCGATACTTAAGTCAAACCAAAAGGCACCACCTCAAATTCAAAATATCGGAAAGGACATTCACTATCTCATTGATCACAGACCAAAACTCAATAGAAGTTACTTAAATTGAACAACCCTAATTCTAACAAGATGATAGCCGAAACCCTTAGATATCAATTATGCCTTAAGACAAGAAATGGACTTACCCTTTCACAACCAAATTACAAGCCCCCTCTCAAAGACGGGTTTATTAGGGAATTAGAATCTAACTCTATGGGCCCTACAATGTATACAGACACAAAAACTATGCAACTAATCCATCCCAAGTATGACATCAAAATCCACCACATCTAACCCAACAAGTCATAAGATAAGACATGATGCAATATGAACACGTAACAATACCTGTGAACCTTTTAACAACAACAGACTTAACAAGGTGGTAGAGTCTAAACTTTCACACCACTACTCAAGCAAACTTGAAGCCCGCTAGCAATAAGGAAGAATAATAAAAGAAATAGTGGCACTTAGGCCCATCAATGTATAAATATCAAAGCTAAAGGAAATTTGAACAGATCGGTAGCATAATCGGGCACCTTATCTTCTTCGTTCCATCCTTGAAGAGCATAAAATTTAGTGTGCCATAGGGCACTACCATGGCCACCTTGAGCCTCTTGATAAACATGACCACCTTAGCCTTGTGATCGACCATCCCTAACTTTATTGTGAGCAAGTGGACAATCAGAGTTTTGTGGCCCAGCTTACCACACCCAAATCATGCACCCATGCTCCTCTAACATGAGCCACTATGATTCCTCCCACATTTTGGGAACCTAAGCTGAGCCACCACATTATCAATCCTTTTACACTTATTACGTTTACAAGGACAATCTTTCCTCTTATTGCCCTCTTTTCCAAATTGGAAACAAGCATTGATGTCATTCAAACATGGACCTCTATGAATATTACCATATGTCAGACACATCGCATCACCTCTATGTTTAGTACTTTGGAACTTTCATTCAAAATGGGCCCTCTTGGTTCCTCTCTCCTTCCTCTTACAACTTGAAGTCTCGGGGGCACTCACTTGTTGATTGAGTTGAGTCATCAATTTTGGCACCGCTTTGGCCAATAACCATAGACAATTGTGAACATTTGTATTCAATATACTACCGTCCGGAGTAGCTTGAGACATATCCTAAAATTTAGCTCTTAGGGATTAGAAATAAGCCCTATGGGACCTAACTCTATCGTATTATATAAATCATGAAGAAGTAAAACATTTCCTAGAATGCTTAATAGACTCATATCCATAGTCATAGTGCACTTCACAACCATGAATAAGACTCTAATCAATGCGGTGTGCTGGATGCCAAGTACCTAATAACCTAGTGCTTTGATACTAAGTTTTTCACAACCCATGCCTAGGTCTTAGACGTGACATTGTCAATGGGGATCCCGAAGGGACTCCAAACAAGCGTCTTAACATATCATTACATATCATTGTTCATGGAAGCAGTTAAACAACATAATTGAATTAGAAAAAGGCACAAAGGGATAGAAGGAAAGCTTTCATAATATAATTACTAAACAGGAGAGAGTCAAGGCTCATGGCATAAATACATAACTTATCCAACAACATCTCTAAACATAAAACATAATAGGGGCCAAGACATACAACCTTGTTCACCCTCATAGTCAATACAAAACACACATCAGGAAAAGAGAGTATTAATACATAGCATAAGAGCTTAGACATTGTCACCAGAATGGAGGACTTACCAACTAGCTTGAGAGAAATTATGCTAGGCACGTGGAGGAGGAGGATCAAGTGGGACTCCTGTTCCTACATGATCACATATGTAGTCATAGAGTATGAGTTAGTACGTTTGAATGTAATAAATATGTAGGATACAATGTAATAAGTTATAATCACCATAAATAAAATGCATAACATAGGCAATGAATAAGCATATAGCAATATGGCATATATGAATAATGTTTGAAGTAAAGTCATGCTTATATAAAACATAACACATGTGTAAGGAGAGACCATTATTAGTGATATCCAAGGCCTACCACATTCTTGGAGAGGCGAATGAGGTACAAACCCTTCAATGTGGTTGACAAGGTACAAACCTCTCAACATGGTTGATGAGATACAAACCCCTCAACATAGTTGATGAAGTATAAACTCCTCAACGTGGTTATCAAAGTACAAACCCCTCATCATGGTTGCACAGGCCTACACCTCCCAAATGAGGTGATCAATGTATAAATCCCTCAAGATGGTTACACGAGCCTACCAATTTCGAGCAACAAGATCGAGGTTCCAACCTCTCAACATGGTTACATAGGCTTATAACCTTTCGAGTGATGCTTGATCAATCCTCATAACTATGAAGATATTATTATATAGTATAGTCATTCAACTCATAAGACATGCATTAGGCCTTTAATTTCTCAAGAAATAATAACCTAGCATTTTATCAAACACTTCGCGGGTGTGTAGTGCTAGTGTAAAACAATACAATTCAAGAGTATAATAATTCTAGAAAATTTAGTGTAAGACCATTAATAGATACTTGGTAACACCCTAATGCATTATATATCCAAATTCTTCATCAAATCTCATAATAGATCTTAGATTCATAGCTCAAAACATGCTAAAACAATCACAACTTCATGAACCCCCAAAAAGTGTAAAGTGAAATTCATAATAAGTAAAAACCAGGAGTAAATCAACTTTAATAACACATTTCCCACACAATGTTTCCCTTGAACAAGAATATGAAGTCGAATTTTTAAAATAACGCATGCATTTTAAGATATATAGAAATTACTATACTGAGCACTTCTGAGGCACATTTTTGGGCATTGTTTGGGGTTGTTTCAATCTTGAAGGATCTCAATATGAGACAATGGGTGTGGTTCGAGCTATACAAAGATTATGAAATGAGTTTAAAGTACCATATTAGTAAAGCGAACATGGTAGCTGATGCCCTTAGTAGGGTTTTCTGGGTAGTGTGTCTCATGTAAAACATGATTGCAAAAAGCATTTAGTTAAAGATGTTAATAGGTTGTATAGAATGAAAGTGATATTGAGTTAGTCCAGAAATAGTAGTGTAATGGTTCTCTATGGGTCATAATCTTCTTTGATTGATGATATTAAGGCCAACCAAGATCTTGATCCCACATTGGTTGAGTTTGAAAACTTTGGTGAAAGATGGAAAGGTAGAGATAATCTTACAAGGGGGAGATGATATATTCTATCATCAAGGGAGGTTTTATGTACCCAATGATGATGAGTTGAAGAGGTTGATCATGCAAGAAGCTCATAACTCTTCATATTCCATTCATCTCAGCACTACCAAAATTTATAAAGACTAGAGGGAGATTTATTTGTTGATTGGGATAAAGAAGGACATTTCTCAATTTGTGTTTGAATAAACCAATTGCCAGCAGCTAAAAGTTGAAAACAAAAGGTCAGTTGGCTTAGCTCAATATATTGATATTGCTACATTGATGTGGAAAGAGATAATATGAACTTTGTATTGGGTTGCCAAGGACCAAAAAATGCTTTGATCCCATACGGGCGATAGTTGACCGCATGACAAAGCCAGCTCATTTCATGCTGGCCAAATCTACATTCAGTGCTCAGGACTATGCCCACTTGTATATCTTAAAGTTGGTTAGGTTTCATGGAATTCTATTGTCTATCATATCAGATCATGGAGTTCAATTCACTTCTCACTTTTTCATAGTACTTTTAAAGAGGACTTTGCATTAAAGTGAAGTTGAGTGTAGTTTTCATCCTCAAATCAATGGACAAGGTGAAAGGGTTATTCAAACTTTGGAAGATATGTTGACATTTTGCATGGTGGAATTCAAGGGAAGTTGGGATGAATATTTTTCATTTATCGAGTTTGCCTATAATAATAACTTTCGTACGAGTATTAGAATGGCAATATTGGAAGCGTTATATGATAGACGATGTATTTCCCATTCTATGGTTCGAAGTTGGGGAGGTGGTATTAGTAGGGTTGCACTTGGTGATGAATGCAATAGAGAAAATTAAAAGCATAAGGGAGAAATTGTAGGCAGCCTAAAGACGATACATGTATATTTTCAAGTGTTTAAAATCAATTTTTATGCATATGATTCTCACGACTCTATTCGTGCCCATTTGGCCTCGTTAACCAGTTTCTGGGCCAAATATTTCATGCGCATATATGATTATACGTATATATATTCTAAGGTTGGCTGGATATGGCAGGTCGGTTTGCCCATGGACCGGCTTTGCTTAGCGGAGACATAAGGAGCTGGGATGGGATGGCATCATGACTTGTGAGTGCTCGGCTAAATTCGCCCTAGCTCACGGGAGTGCGTGGCACCATCGCCTCGGCCTACTTAGATTTAACAAGAGCGTAACTTGAGGTCCATGTTAGTGATTAGGTCTATTTGAAGGTATCTCTAATTTTTAGGTGTTTCGCAATTTAGTAAGAAAAAAATTGAGTCTTAGATATGTGGGACCTTACAAGGTGGTGAGGAGATTAGGGAATGTACATATGAGTTTTATCTACCCAACGAGTTGCACTTGATTCATCCGTTCTTTCATGTATTGATGATAAGGAAATTTTTCAATGACCCAAGATCCATAATTTCCTTGTAGAATGTGAACCTTATAGAGGATTTGAGTTATGAATAGATAACAATTGTAATTATAGACTGACAAGTGAAGATGATAAAGAATAAGGAGGCCACACTTGTCTAAGATCTTTGGAGGAACAACCAAGTTAAGGTTGCTAGATGGGAAGAGAAGTGGATAAGATGTACTGCTATCAACATCTACTTCGCTCTACTCAAGCTCATGGTACTAAGAAATTCTTCTGAAACCTCAAGTCTCATCCATTTTGTATTCTTATGATATATGCGTTTATTCACAAGAAACAACCTCTCTACTTCTCTGAGGTAGTGGTAAAGTCTACGTATTATACTAGGTATGTTGTTATTGTTGTTATTGTTGGACTGTTTAAGAAGTAAAATCTAAAATATTTGAAAAATGATGTCTCACTTGAATTTTGCATGCATAATGGGTTATTAGCTACTAGTTTAATCTTTAGAGCCAACCTTTAAGTACATGTAGGGATGAATATTCCCAAGGGGGAGATATTGTAATGACCACCAGTTTAGAAGCCTTTAGTGCAAGAAAGTTGGGTTAAAAATGCCTAAGAATCTATCACGACCCAAGTCTATGGGCTAGATATGGCATAGCGCAAGGGGAACTTGAAGGGACCCCAAACAAGCCTCTTATAGCATCATTACACATCCTTGGTTGCAGAAATAATAAATCAAGCATCAAGAGATAAAAGAATGGGGAAATAGGGGCTAAGGGAAACACTTCCATATCATCATAATAAGGACAGAAGAGTCAAATCATATCATAGATACATAATATGTCCAACAACCACCTATACTACATAGATAAGAGCGGGGGCCAAGAAAAAGCAAACGGGCTCACCCTCATAGTCAAATAGAACATAAAAAGAGTGTCTCAATAGATATTAAGAGAGCATCAACTAAGGTCACCGAAGGGGAGGACTCACCAACTAGCTTGAATAGCACTGAACTAGACATGTGGAGGAGGAGGATCAACTTGAGCACCGGTTCCTACACAATGATATCACTTAGGCATAGAGTATGTATTAGTATGTTTGAATATTCTAAGTATGTAGGATGCAATGCAACAATAGATAGGCATCGTAATCAAAGTGTATAATATTAAGCAAAAGACATAATATAACAGTATGGCATGTATGTCAATGTTAAGTAAAACATGCTTTAGTAAATCATGCTCATATAGTATATGATATGTAAAGAAGAGACCAAACTAGCTATTCAAGGTATAAAACCCTTGGTGGTTATGTGGTATGAACCCCTCACATGGTTGATGATAATCACACCTTATCAACATGATGACGAAGTATAAAACATTTGCATTGTTGTTGAGTATAAACCGCCAACATGGTTACCCAGGCTCTTGTCCCGTTGGATCGGGTATGGTCTAATGCAACACTGTGTATAGAGTGTTTCATATGCATAAGCTCATTTTATCATCAACTATTCATTCATATCATATCTCATTCTTTGGACCTTCAACTCCTCAATAAACCACATCCGAACATGTTATCAAACACTTAGAGGGTGTGAAGTGGTATTATAAAACCATGCAAATTAGAGATGAAATCATACAAGAAAATCGATTGTAAAACCATAAATCAACACCTTGAAATACCCTCGAGATATATACATCAAAACCCATCGTCAATTCTTACACTAGATCTAAGATTTATAGTTCAAAACATAGCAAAACAGTCACAACTTTACATAGCTTTAATATAGTGTGTAGTGAATTTCATAATGATCAATACCCATTTGTAAATCAACTTTAAGTCATAAAATTTACATAAACGGAGGGTTTGGGTATCATGGTCTAATGAAACCCATGAAATAAACCCAATTCCTTAACTTGAAGATTGGATACGGAGACTTAAAGCTTGAAGGAGAACCTTAGCTTGGGATGAGGGTTCGGGACTTGAGTTTGGGAAGTGAAAATATGACTAAGTGTGAGTGAGTCTTGGAAAATGTTTAGGATGATATGAGGGTGAAATTTGGCTAAGCATAGGTAAAAACACGTTTGGGAAAACTTGGTCCCAACACTTAGAAAAGTTTGGACAAACTAACAAAAATGCACTAGAATTGGTTGTTGGCGCATTGCACCTCCATCGCACAGACCTTACTTTAAATCATCACTTAAAAATTTATAATTGCTAATCTTTTGCTCTTAAATCAGGTTTAGACCCTTCTTCACCTAATTTGACCCATTGATCATGAATATGAAGTTGGATTTTTGAAATAGTAAATGGATTTTGAGATATATGGTATTTGAAATTTCAAGCATACTAAGGCACGTTTTCTGGTACTTTTTGTGGTCGACTCAATAACTCACCCTTGGGAACATTCGTTCTCAAATATAAAAGAGATGTACAAGTCAAGAATGATAATAAACAAATTAGCCCCAACTAAAATGCATCATTACATTTAAAACACCCGTGTCATAATTTCAATATGAGTGCAAAATCATCATGACTTGCCAACTTAAACATGAATGCATATGAATGACATATGGGTGGAAAAATTAGACTTAAAAGAACATAGGGGACTTACTACTAGTACCTTAGACTTAAGTTGAGTGGAACAGATAAGGATACAACTTTTGCATGTCCGCTTTGGCCTCCTAAGTAGCACTTTCAATTTATTGATTCCTCTAAAGGACCTTAACGGATGTCACCTCCTTCTTCCTCAATCTCTTCACTTGCCTATATAGGATCTGAACTGGAACCTCCTCATAAGTCAAGTTATGCTCAACATGACCCACAACATCAATAGGTACGATAGCCTTAGGATCACCAACACATTTTGTCAACATAGAGATATGGAACACTGGATGAACCAAATTCATTTCACTAGGGAACTTCAACTCATTGGCTACCTTGCCAACCTCTTAGAGATCTCTAAAGGACTAACATATTTAGGAAACAACTTCCCCTTTTTACAAAAATAGACCATACCTTTCATTGGAGAAATCTTCAAATAAACCCAATCACCCACTTTGAATTCAAGGTCTCTTCTTCTCACATAGACATAAGATTTTTGATGACTTTGGGTTGTTCTCAACCTTTCCAAAATTATGCTGACCTTCTCAAGAGCCTCCCTAACTAGATTTGGTCCCAATAAATCCACGATCCGATATGATGGATAAAGGAACCCCATGTAATGTCACTGACTCATGGATGTACAACCTTGCATACTCTTCAGCCACATATGTAGTCCTAATCAGCAGAAAGTGAATCAATTTCTCTATCCAATCAACCACAACCCAAATGGAATCAAAACCTTTTCTAGTCTTGGGCAACCTAACCACAACATCCATATTAAACAACTCCCACTACTAAGTGGGAATCTTTATGTCTTGGGTGAGGCCACCTGGCCTTTGATGTTTCACTTTGAGTTGTTGACAACTATGGCAATCGAAAATGAATTTGGCAATATACATCTTCGTGCCTCCATACCAACACACATCTCTCAAGTCTCTATACATTTTGGTGTAACCGGAGTGGATAGAATAAGAAGAATTATGGGTCTCACCAAGGATTTTATCCCTTAAACCATCATCACAAAGCACACACAACCTACCTTGGTACCTAACGTCACCATCTCCTCCTTGGGAGAAAACCTCTACTTTGCCATCTTTCACCAAGGCCTTCAATTCAAGCAAGGAGGAGTCAAGATGTTGTTTTGCTATCACCTCATCAACCAATAAAGACTTAAACCAATAAGCAACAACAACATCACCCACTTCTTCCAACCTAACCCCTAATCTATCCAATCTATGCAGATCCCTAGCCATTTCCCTATCACCACGATCAACATAATATAGTCTACACATGGACACCCAAATCAAAGCATCTAACACCATAATTGCCTTTCTCGAATGATAATGTACACTTATATCAAAATCTTTGAGAAGTTCTAGCCACCTTTTTCATCTCAAGTTGAGATCTTTTTGAGTGAAGGCATGTTAGAGGCTCTTATGATCGGTGAAGGCATCCATATGCAGCCCATACAAATAATGTCACCAAATATTTAATACAAACACAACGGCAGCTTACTCTAGATAATGCATAGGGTAATTCCTTTCATGTACCTTGAGTTTTCTAGAAGCATAAGTTATGACCTTATCATGTTTCATTAGCACACAACCCAAACCAACTCTAGATGCATCACAATACATAACAAAACCCTCAAGCCCATCCGGTAATGACAATATAGGAGCAGACACCAGCCTATCCTTCAATGTTTGAAAGCTTATCTCACATTCATCGCTCCAAACAAACTTAACCTTCTTTTGAATCAATTTTGTCATAGGGTAAGAAATGAAGGAGAACCAATTCACAAATTTTCTATAGTAACCCTAATATTCGACAAGGTCAATGGTCTAGGCTAATTCACAGTCACATTGGTTTTCTTAGGATCCACTTTTACACCATCCCCTGACACCACAAGACCCAACAATGCAACTTCCTTCCCAAAATTCACACTTATCATATTTGGCATACAATTTCTCCTCTCTCAGTCTTTGCAACATGAACCTCAAATGCTCCATATGCTCCTCCCTACTATGTGAATAGATCAAAATTTCATCAATGAAAACCATAACAAAGGATTCAAGGTAAGGTTTAAAGATCCTATTCATTAGGTCCATGAAGTTGGTTGATGCATTGGTTAACCTAAGATATCAGAACAAACTCATAATGCCCATATCTATTCTAAGAAGCCATCTTAGGAATATCACACTCCCTCACCCTCACTTGATAATACCTGGACCGAAGATCAATCTTATAGAAGAAGCTAGCCCCTTGCAATTTGTCAAACAAGTCATCGATTCTTGGAAGAGGATAACTTTTTTGTATAGTGACCCTATTGAGTTGTTGGTAGTCAATATGCATTCTAAGTGACCAATTCTTCTTTTTCACAAACAACACTGGGTCACCCAAGGGTTATTAGCTAGGCCTAACAAATCCCTTTACCAACAAATCTTTCAATTGCTCCATTAACTCTTTCAACACCTCCCGGGCTATACTGTAAGGGGGAATAAAGATAGGTTGAGTATTAGGAAGGAGATCTATGCCAAAAACTATCTCCCTTTTGGAATGTCATTTGGAAAGACATCAATAAACTCACTTACAATTGGAGCTGACTCTATGAAAGTGTCTTTGGACTCCACATCTTTAACCCTCACATACAAACACCCCCTAGATATCAACTTATGAGCTAATACATGAAATGAATCTACCCTTGACCACCATATCTTGACTTTCCCACTAAAGGATGGATTCATTAGGGAATTAACACTTGACCCTATGGGCTCTACAATCAATAAAAGCTTACTAGGCATGCAACCAATCCATCCCAACTTTGACAACAAAATCTACCATGTCTAATTCAACAAAATCGCAAAGCAACAACTTATGGAAAATGTAAATAGGACAACTCCTATAAACCTTCCTAACAACAATAGAGGAACCAATAGGAGTAGACACCTTATATGACTCATGCAATAACTTGGGGATAACACGAAACTTTTTAGCAACAAAAGGGGTAACAAAGGAAAAAGTGGCACCCGAATAAATCAATGCATACACATCAAAGTCTAAGGTTTTTAACAAAATAATGACAACATCAGGGACCTCACCAACCCCTTGCCTTCCATGTAGAGCATAAAATTGATTGTGCCTTGAGGCACCAACTTGAGGACCAGCTATCCCTAATGGGACTGCATTAGCTCCCCGAACCTTGCTACAACTTCTTAGAGAATCTACCTTTTTGTGACCAAGCTCACAGTATTCATAGCATGAATTAGAACCCTTCAAACATGGGCCTCCATGGCTCCTTCCACATTTAGGTAACACATTAATAGGAGGCATCCCACCAGTACCTTGAGGCCTAGGGAAGCCATTGGCACACCCCCTATTAGTAGCATGAGGAAGCCCTTGACCTTGACAAAATTTAGCACCCTTTAGGAATTTACCATCAAACTGGGCCCTCTTGGCCTTATGCCCCCTTTGCTTCCTCAATTTCGCCTCCTCCATTTGCTCGGCATAGGTCATTAACCGAGATAAATCCATGTCACTAATTAGCATGGCGAACTAGCATTCTTCACTTACCATGTCGGAAACCCCCATGATAAACTTATTTATCCCAAATCTAGGATCGACTACCAAATGAGGAGCATACTTTGAAAGTTTATTAAACTTGAGCGCATACACCTTGACACTCATTGCACCTTATTTAAAGTGCATAAACCGTACCAACTTTGCTTCCATAAGCTCAAGAGAGAAAAACTTATTAAGGAAAGAAAATTTAAACTCCTCCAAAAACACCACATTACCAACCCCCTTGACAACCTTCCATTGATCGTACCATATTTGAGTTACCTCTTTGAGTTGGTACACCGCTAAATCTACCTTTTCATTTGGCCCAACATCCATGATATTCATGATTTTGTAGACCTCATCAGTGAACTCCTGTGGATCTTCATCCACCTTTATTCCATGGAAAACCAGAGGATTCATCCTCATGAAATCTCTTACCCTAGCTCCCAGGGTAGTAGCATGAGGGGCTTCGGACCCTTGATTGACTTGGGCAAGCATAGTGAGAGCATCTCAGAGCTCACCATTGGTATGTTTCTCCTCAAGAGTTTGGGCACTTCATCCACAAGTGTTTGGTATGATCTAGCATAGCAAAAAACAATCATTAAGGGAAAAACTTACCACAACTCTATAACATGACTTAGAACAGGAAAAAGGGAAACATTTCCTAAAACGCCTCATAGCCTCTTATTAATAGTCATGGAGAATGTAACAACCATGAATAGGACTCTAATTGATGTGGTATGTGGGACTCTGAGGATGTATCAACCTACTGCTCTGACACTAAGCTTTTCAAGACCCAAGCCTAGGATCCAGACGTGACATGGTGCAAGGAGAACTCGAAAGGACCCTAAACAAGCCTCTTAGACCATCATTACACATCCTTGGTCACGAAAACAATAAATCAAGCATCAAGAGATAAAATAATAGGGAAACTAAGGCTAAAGGAAACACTTTCAAATCGTCATAATCAAGATACAAGAGTCAACTCATATCATAGATACATAACATGTCTTACAACCACCTCTACTATATGGATAAGAGTGGGGCTAAGATGAAGCAACTGGGCTCACCCTCATAGTCAAATAGAACATCAAAAGAGCATCTCAATACATAACAAGATAGCATAGACTAAGGTCCCTGAAGTGGAGGAGTCACCAACTAGCTTGAATAGCACCACAATAGACACTGGAGAAGGATGATCAACTTGAGTATCGGTACTTAGAAGGTGCCATCTTGTAGGCATAGAGTATATGTTAGTACATTTGAATGTACTAAGTATTGTAGGATGCAATGCAATAATAGATAGTCTTATAATCAAAATGCATAAAATTAAGCAATAGACATAATATAACAATATGGCATGTATGTTTAATGCTTAAGTAAAACATGTTTAAATAAATCATGCTCATATTGGATATCATATGTGAAGAAGAGACCAAGCTAGCTATTCAAGGTATAAACCCCTTTGTGGTAGTGTGCTATAAACCCCTCATATGGCTAATGATAATCACACCATATCAACTTGGTGACAAATTATAAACCCCTTGCATGGTTGATGAGTATAAACCCCCAACATGGTTAGCCGAGCTATTGTCACCTCGGATTGGGTATGCTCTAATGCAACACTTTATATAGAGTGTATCATATACATAAGCTCATTTAATCATGAAATAGTCATTCATATCATATCTCATACTTTGGACCTTCAACTCCTCAAGAAATCACAACCAGATATTTTATCAAACTATTAGAGGGTGTGAAGTGGTAGAATAAATCCATGCAAATAAGAGATGAAATCATGCAAGAAAACCCATTGTAAAACCATCAATCAACACCGTGTAACACCCTTAAGACATATACAACTAAATCCCTCATCAAATCTTACAATAGATTCAAGATTTATAGCTTAAAACATAGCAAAACAGTCACAACATTACATAGCTTTAACATAATGTGCAGTAAATTTCTTAATGATCAAAACCCATTTGTAAATCAACCTCAAATCATACAATTCCTGTAAAAGGAGTCTTACGTATCATGGGTGAAAAGAACCCATGAAAGAAACACACATACCTTAGCTTGAAGATGAACTTGGTGAAGATTGGGGATGGAGACTTGAAACTTGTAGGAGAACCGTAAGGGAGAATCTTAGCTTGGAATAAGGGTTTGGGATTTGAGTTTTGGGACTGAAAATATGAATAAGTGCTTGAGTGAGTTTTGAAAAATGTCTACAATCATATGAAAGTGAAATTTAGCTAAGTATAGCTAAAAACAAGTTTGAAAAAACTTGGGCCCAGCATATAAAAAATTTTGACGAACTAAAAAATATACACTGGAATTGGTTTCTAGGCGTCATGCCTCCATCATGCAAACCTCATTTGAAATCATCACTTAAAATTTTATAAGTGCTAATTTTTGCTTTTAAATTAGGGTTAGATCCTTTGTCACCTAATTTTGACCCCCTGATTATGAATATGAAATCAGATTTTTGAAATAGCAAATGAGTTTTGAGATATATGAAATTTAAAACTTTTTGGCATTTCGAGGGGTGATTTCGAGCACTTTTTGGTGTCATTTCAGATTGTAGTTCGCGAGACAGCATAGGGCCCATGAGTCACTCAACGGCTCGTATGTACAACCCTTAAACAAAGAACTTTATGAAGGTAAATAGTTTCCAAGTGTGGTCTAACCTATAGAGCAAGTTATGGCTCATAATGTATTTTATGGATTGTGGATACATTCGTCACTGGTATTCTATACAAGAAGGAAAAAATTAGAGTTTTTAGAAAGATGATTTATGACTAGTCATATGGCTGGTATTGGGGGATACAACTCATATAGTATTTATGTGGAATGGGGTAGGAAACAAGGAGAAAGATTGCTAAGTGTGGAAGGACTACAAGTCCATCCACAACCTGTAGAAGTTTTACAAATCATCCTATTTTCATGGTTTTCAATTCAGCAAAAGTCAGATTTCACAATTCTTGAGTAAGCTGTAAGATGAAAGGACTTATGTCTCGTAGGTCGATCTATGACCTATAGTTAAGTCTTGTTGATGGCTTCTGACAGTTTTTAATAAAGGCCAGTTTGGTCATTCCTATCAATTCTATTTCAAAATCATGTTGTTTTAAGGATGGGAAAGGAACCTATATTAGCCTAAAAACCCTATGTATTTTCATTCTACACTCATAAATTTCTCTAAGGAAAAAAAGTTCTCAAAGATAGGCAAGAGCGAAGCTAGGATTTCCAAAGTATCATTCTCAAGGTTTCAATTCTGATTCTATATTGTTCCCCAAGTATGTGAGTTGATTTATAGGTATCCTTTCACCCATAGATTTCCATACTATGCATATTATCTTTACTTTAAGTTTGTAAATTCTTATACATTCTTATGATGATTTCATGATTCTTATGTTAATATATGATACCTATGAATTTCAATGATATTTTGCAAAGTAAAAACCTATATATTTTTGAAGTTTGATGTTGATTATATGATGGGTTATGATATGATTAAAATTGGGTGATTTTAATGTTCCTTTTTAATGAAATTTCTTAAGAATTATGTCATTTATGACTGTTCCATAAATTAGGTTAGACCACCTTATTTTTAATAAATGTTTCACTATGATGACGGTATCTATGAAAAGCTTCAAAGTTTAGTTTACCAAAGATATATGTATAATAGTTATTGCCCTGAAAGGTGTTTAAGAAATATTCTTCAGTTTGGGCTACTCCTATGATTGCTATTTATTACTCCAATAGTATGTTTTTAAAGATTTTTATGAAATGAGTTAGTACCGAGAGGACTATAGATTGAGACTCATCCCATTAGTTGAGACATGATCTCTTTAATCTTAATCTCAACGTCCCAAACTGCACACCATAATAGGAGACTTATAAGATAGACATGGATCCATGTAGGCCCAAAGTTTATGAAAGATGAGATTATAAAGTTACTAAGTTTTAGATATCTACTTGGTAAATCGATTTCCCTTTCCATAATGAAAGGAACTCAATGGCCTTTTCCCAATGGAATGAGTTCATTGGATTCCATATAGTAGCTTACATGTCCTTAAGGTTAGTTATGGTCTATTCCCTAAAGTTTATATTATCCTACAATATGTTTTAAATTCACATATTTTATGTGCATTGTCTCACACTGATCTGAGTCATATTCCTTGTGCATGTTTAAGCTTATTGTATGACTCATTAATCTTACGAATACCTATCTGTTATGTCTAGTTATAATGGGGTTATAGTTTTATCCGTGTATTGCATCCCACATAGTTAGTTTAAATATACTAATGCATATTTGCTGGCATGATTTAACCATGTTGGGACAAGTACTTGTTGAAATGCCTTAAAAATGTGCTGCAGAATGTTCATAATCATAATTTCCATATATCTCAAAAAATCGTGCCAGATATCAAAAATTCAAATTCATATTCTTGATTGTGGGGAAAATTAAGTGGGGAATGGGTATAACTCAGATTTTAGAAGACCTTTAGTGAAAAAAGAATTTTCGCTAATTTCCAATTTGCAGAGAGAATTTTGTGCCCTGGCCGCACCGTGCTAGCGGCTCCAGACGGTGCAGAGTAGTGTATTTCCTTCCTTCGCGTTCGGTCTACGTCACAGATTGGACGCGGACCAGTACAAAATTTTTCTTAATTTTTCTTATGCACCCAAGGGCATTAGGGTCATAGTCCCATGCCTACCAAAATGTAAAATCTCCCACACTTAGCCATTTTACAACTTTATATCTCACAAAACCCTCTCTCAAATCCATCTAAACTCTATCAATTCTCTCATTCAAATCTAAGGATCTCAAGGTAAAATTTAGAACTCAAGGATTTATTTCAAGCTCTATGTCTACTTCAAGACGACCTCAAAGAATTCAAGGTTTAAGGTATGTGGGTTTCATCCATTGTGTCTCTTTCACCCATAGAGCCCAACCTTATCTTTTCATGAAAATTACATCTTTTCAAGTTGTATTACCTATGGGTAACTTTTAGTATGAATTATGAGCATACATTATGTTGGAATTTTATGAAATATTGATTTATTATGCAGGACTATCTTTTTCAAGCTTATATCATGAATTGATTTTATATATTGAGACTATGAATGTTTCAATCTATGAAATTATAAGTATCCTGAGCATTTGTAATTGAGTTTACTCATTGTACTTCACTCTTGAATTACATGGTTTTGAACTAGTATCATAAACTCATAAATTGTTTAATAACATGTCAAGTCAAGAATTCTAAAGTTATTAATGATCTATTTTATGATTTATAAGTCCATTTACTATATGATGATTAAGGGCTTTCAAGTATGTATTGAATTCATGAAAAACATCTATTATTTTACATGTATCAAGTTTAGCCCTATTTCAAGATTTTTACCTCTTGTGAGTCATTCATGTTAAAGCAAGGGTTCATGTATGATTATGATCTACTATGATGTTCATGTTAGGCTCACTAATAGAGGTCAAGAATGTTTCAAGATCTACTCATGTCATGTTTCGATGTTTCTTACAAGTTATGATTATTTCAAGTATTCTTTGGGATTTTGACTTAGCACCAATTAAGGCTTAAGATGGGGGCTCGACTCAAGGGATCCTTATATAAATTCTTTAGTCAATATGCTATGTTCCACCATTAGATTTTGATTATTACTCTTGCTATACTAGTAGATCGATCTACTCATGTTATCATGTTTGGTTTGCTTTGGCAAGTAGACCTCACCTTTTCAATGGGTGTCATGCCCGTCCACTAGACCAAGGGGCTGTTAAGTCTTGGATTCCAAGTTGTAGCTACTTGGTCTATATTAGTTATAGTCTCTTCCCACAAATGTGTGCTATATATATTGTGCAAATGAATGATTTACGAGCATGTTTTATTATGAGTATTGATCATGCATGCCATATTGAGATTATATATCTATTGCTTATGATTATGTATTTTAACTCTATTGGCTTATGTTTTTTTGCATTACTTCTCGCATACTTAGTACATTTAAAAGTACTAATGCATACTCTATACCAACATGATATTACCATATAGGGACAGGAGCACCTTTTGATCATCCTCCACGTGGCTAGCTGATACTTTGGAGGTAAGCTTTGGTGAGTCCTCAAGTGTGAGGATACTACCTACATTACTCTTGCTATTTTGAGACGGTATTTGATTGAAAACTTGTTATTATGCGGGTGAGCCTGAAAAGTGTCTTGGTCGCCGCTCTATTCTAAGTTAGAGGTGTTGTTGGATATTAGGATATACTTATGCTATGAGCTTGACTACTTTATGCTTTTATGAATACTAATATTTCCCATAGTCCGATTCCCTTTTTATTTTATATCTTGTTGTTATTTATTTTTCTTCCGCTAATAAGGATATGTCATTGATATGCTAAAAGACTTTTTTGGAGTCCCTTCAGGTTCCCATTCGTCGTGTCACATTTAGGCCCTATGGGTGGGTCATGACAAGCTTGGTATTAGGTCACGAGGTTGTTAATGGTTCTTCAAAATCTAACACACCTCGTCTATTGGAGTCTTATTGATGGTTGTGAAGAGAGCCACTACTATGAATGGGAGGCTTTTAGTCATTTTAGGAAATGTTTCACTTCTTCATGGTCTATATCATTCTTCAGGTGTAACTATGAGTCTTTTCACCTAATGAATATTCTTGTTTCTTTCTAGATTATGCCAATTCAAAGGGAAAGACTATGGAGAGCCTATACTCTCGAAGAGCAACTGACCCTTATCTCTCCTCATGCTCCTCAAGATGGAGGGGTGGCCAAGAAGAGTTCTGTGATGCTATCACAATGTTGGCCCATGCTATGACCAACCAAATGAATGAAGGGGTTCATGCCTCGCATTCGCCCGCTTAGGCCTCTAGGGCATGAGATTTCACAAGAATGAACCCACCGGAGTTCCATAGATCCAAGTTAGAAGAGGATCCCTAAGAGTTTATAGATGAGGTGTATAAAGTGCTATCTATCATGGGGGTCAATTTGGAATAGAAAGAGGAGTTAGTATCCTACCAACACAAGGTGTGGACTAAATTTGGTTCATCTAATTGAAATTGGAGAGGAGGGAAGATGATGTTATTTTTTGGGAAGAGTTCAAAGCCGCATTCCTTAGTAGGTTCTTTCCTATCTAGCTAAGGGAGGCTAAGGTGATGGAGTTTATGAACCTTAAGCAAGGTTCCATGAGTGTGAGGGAGTATTCCCTCAAGTTCAATAAGCTCTCCAAGTATGCTACATAATTGGTTGCTTAACCTAGATCAAGGATGAAAAAATTTGTGTTGGGAGTGTAAAACATAGTCGATTAGAAGTGTTATATTGCCATGCTAGTAGTTGATATGGATTTGTCCCAACTCATGACATATGTTGAGCAACTAGATGCTAAAAATCTTAGAAACATAAGAAGTGGTGAGTCCAAGAGGGCTCATTTTTAAGGTGGTTTCAAAGGTTCCAAGGGTGGCTAGTTTCCTCAAGGTCACAAGTTCTAAGATAAAGCATCGTCCAATGCTTTTAATAAGAGATTTTCTAATAATAATCTAAGATTTCAAGGTGGTAATGGTGGTATGACTCACCCTAAGTTCCAAAGATATAGTAGGAACCATAATGGCCCATTCGTGAGGAACTCTAATGCTTACTTTGTTTATGGTAAAGTGGGTCATAAGGTTATTGATTATGCTCATGCTGAAAACAAAGGTAGAGATGTTCATACACAAGGCCAAGGTACTAGTACGGATCCAAGGTCAAAGGGAGGCCAACAAGGGAGGGCTACAAGGGAAAATAGATTGTATGCTTTTCAAGGAAGGCAGGGGGTGGATGAGGTGCCTGATGTCATCACAATAACTTTTAAGGTTTTTGATTTTGATGTGTATGCATTAATAGATCTAGGTCCCACTCTTTCTCTCATAACCCCTTTTATAAACAAAAAGGTTCATGTGAGTCATGAATTGTTGTGTTAACCATATGAACTGTCTACCTCCATTGGTGAGTTCATTATTGCTAAAAGAGTCTATAGAAATATTCTCGCGTTCATGTTGCATAAAGTTTTTCCTTGTTATTTTATTGAATTATATATGGTGTATTTTGATGTCATTCTTGGGATGTATTGATTGCATTCATATTATACTTCTATTGATTGTACAACCCATAGGGTTAAATTTGAATTTCCTAATGAGCCCGTCCTTGAGTAGGAATGTCATGATGTGGTGGTCAAGGGTAGATTCATTTCTTGTCTTAAAGCCCCAAACTTGATTTTAAAGGTTTGCCTTTATAATTTTGTGAGTGTTAGGGATGTTAAGTCCAAAGTCATTCCTATTGAGTCAGTTTTGGTTGTTAATGAGTTTCTTGATGTCTTTACTGATGAGCTTCCTAGTGTTCCTCCCAAAAGAAATAAACTTTGGTATAGATCTCCTTCCAAATCTTCAACCCATTTCCATTCCCTCTTACCGTATGGCCCTGGCAAAATTGACTGAGTTAAAGGAACAATTGAGGGATTTGATGGAGAAGGGTTTCATAAGGCCTAGAAAGTCACCGTGGGTTGCACCAGTGTTATTTGTGAAGAGAACGTTTGGTCCTATTAAAATGTGCATTGATTATCGTCAACATAATAGGGTTACCATAAACAAAATGTACCCTATACCAAGGATGGATAAACTTTTTGATCAACTACAAGGGGCTAGTTGCTTTTCTAAGATAGATTTCCAGTCAGGATACCACTAAGTGAAGGTGAGGGAGTGTGGTATTCTCATGAGGGCTTTTCGGACTAGGCATGGACACTTTGAGTTCATGGTTATGTATTGTTGATTTACTAATGCATCAGCTATATTTATGGAACTCATGAATAGGGTCTTGAAACCCTACCTTGAGTAGATTCTCTAAGTATATTGTCCATGGTAGTCTAGCTCATATTGATGATGGTGGGTAAGTTGTGGCTAGGGAGTTCTTTGGTTGGCCAGATTAGAGGTCAAGTTGGATGAAGCCGAAAATGGTGGTGTAGTGGTTATTGATGGTTCTCAATCTTCTTTGATTGAGTATGTTAAATAAAAATAATATGTTGACCCCGCTTTGGTAGAGTTGAAGTCCTTAGTGAAAGATGGTAAGGTGGAGGTTTTCTCTCAATGGGGAGATGATGTCTTTAGGTACTAAGGTAGGTTGTGCATGCCTAATGTTTATGACTTAAGGGAGTGGATATTGAAGGAGACCCATAATTCATCTTATTCTATTCACCCTGGTTCTACAAATTTGCATAGAGACTTAAGGGAGGTGTATTGATGAGGTTGTATGAAGATAGATATAGCCAAGATCATATTTGCATGTCACAATTGCCAACAAGTGAAAGCCAAACATCAAAGGCCGGGCGGCCTAGCCCAAGACATAGAAATTTCCACTTAGAAGTGGGAATATATCAACATGGATTTTGTATTGGGGTTTCCTAAGATAAGAAAGCATTTTGACTCTATTTGGGTTGTTGTGGATAAAATGATAAAGTCGCCTCACTTTCTACCGGTCTAAACCAATTATGGTGCCTAATATTTTTTCAAGTTGTACATATATGAGTTGGTTAGATTACATGGGGTGCCCTTGTTTATCATTTTGGATCATGTTGATCAATTCTATTCTCACTTTTAGAGATCCTTCCAAAGAGGTCTCGGTACCAAGGTTAAGCTTAGCATGACTTTTCATCCTCAAACAGATGGTCAAGCCGAGAGGACTATCCAAACTCTTGAGGATATGCATAGAGCTTGTGTTTTGGAGTTCAAGGGTAGTTGGGATGAACATCTTATACTTATTGAGTTTGCTTACAACAAAAGCTACCACTCAAGCATTGGTATGGCTCCCTTTGAAGCTTTATATGGTAGACGTTGTAGATTGTTGGGTGGTTTGATGTGGGGGATAAGGCTTCGCATGGTCTATATTTGGTCATAGAGGCCGTAGAGAAGGTGAGATTTATAATGGAGATGTTGAAAACATCCCAAAGTAGACAAAAGTCCTACTCTGATGTGAGGAGAATAGATCTTGAGTTAAAGTTTGGTGGTTGGGTTTACATGAAAGTCTCACCCGTAAAGGGTGTGGTCCATTTTGGATATAAAGCTAAATTGAACCCAAGGTTTGTGGGTCCTTATAAAGTTTTCAAGAGAGTGGGTGAGGTTGTATATGAGTTGGAGTTACTTATGGAGATGAGTATGGTTCTTCTGGTCTTCCATGTGTCCATGTTGAGAAAGTATGTGGGTGACCCATGTGATATAGTGCCCTTAGATGTTGTGGGTGTTGTAGAAGATAATTTGACCTATGAGGAGGTCACGATGGAGATTTTGTATAGACAAGTGAAGTGGTTGAGAAACAGAGATGTAGCTTCCATCAAGGTCCTTTGGAGGAATCAACAAGTTGAAAGTGCCACATGGAAAATTGAGGTAGACATGAGAAAGAAACACTCATATCTTCTCCACCTAACTCAAGTCGAAGGTAATAATTTAAGTCCCCTATATGATTTCAAGTCATGTTTTAGCCCTCCTTTCATTTTGCATGCATTCATGTTTATGGTAATAATTTTATAGTTATTTTTTATATTCATGTTGAGATTTGTGAAAATGATGTTTAAATATATTTTTTGCATTTATTTGGGATAAGATCTTAATGATTACTTCTCTTATGCATGTTTCTTTGACATTTGGGGATGAATATTCCCAAGGAAAAGATATTGAAATGCCCCAAAAATGTGCTTCAGAATGCCCATAATCATAATTTTGATATATCTCAAAATTCGTGAGTGATATAAAAAATTTCACTTTATAATCTCGATCAAGGGCAACAATTAAGTGGGAAATGGGTATAACCTAGCTTTTAGAGGACCTATTTGAGGATAAAAAGTCATACTAAGCATAAACTTGGTACCAAGACCTCTTTGGAAGGACCTCCAATAGTGAGAAGTGAATTAAGCACCATGATATGAGATGATAGACAAAGGCACCCCATGGACTTCAAGGTACCCACGTGAGAGTTTTACTATGTGTTAGTGGGTTGATTTATATTGAGTTTACTCATCTTATTTCACTGTTGAATTGCATGATTCTGAACAAGTATCATGAACCCACCAAGTGTTTGATAAAATATTAAGTCAAGAATTCTCAAGTTATTGAAGATCTATTTTATTATTTACATCAAGTGACTATATTATGATTAAGGGATTTCAAATATGTATTGAGTTCATGCAAAACATCTATGATTTTACAAGTATCAAGTTAAGCCCTATTTCAAGTCTTTTACCTCGTGTAAGACATTCTTGATTAAGCAAAGGTTCGGGTATGATTATGATGTATTGTCATGTTCAATTTAGGCTCACTAGTAGAGACCAAGGATGTTTCAAGAGCTACTCATGTCACGTTTCTATGTTTCTTATAAGTTAAACAAGTTATGATTATTTCAAGTATTCCGTAGGATTTGACTTAGCATCGATTGAGGCTTAAAATGAGGGCTCGACTTAAAGTGTCCTTATATAAAGTATTTAGTCTCTAAATTATATGCCACCATAGGAATATGATTATTACCCTTGTTATACTAGTGTATCCATTTAGTCATGTCATCATGTTTGGTTTACCTTAGCAAGTAGACCACACCTAGCCGGGGGGTGTCAGGCTGGTCCGCCTAATCGAGGGATGTCATGCTTTGGATTCCATGTTGTAGCTACATGGTCTATGTTGATTAAGGTCTCTTCCCATATATGTATGCTATATATATTGTGCGAGATGCATGATTCAAAAGAATGTTGCATTATGAGTATTGATTATCCATGCCATATCAAGATTATATATCTATTGCTTATGATTATGCATTTTGACTCTATTGGATTATATTCTATTGCATTGCATCCTGTATACGTAGCGCATTCAAAAGTACTAGCTCATACTCTATGCCTATATAATATTTCAATTTAGGGACCACAACACTTAATGATCAGCCTCTCTGTGGCTAGTTGATACTTCAGAGATAAGCTTTGGTGAGACCTCAAGTCCAAGGACACTATCTACATTACTCTTGCTATTTTGAAACTTTATTTCATTGAACACTTTTTATTATGAGGGTGAGCTTAGAAAATGTCTTTAAGCTTGCTCCATTCCAAGTTAGATGTGTTGTTAGATATTATGATGTACTTATTCTATGAGCTTGACTCTTTTACACTTTTGTGAATGCCAAGATTTCCCATAGTGCATCTTCCCTTTTTATTATATTTATTATTTATTATGCATTTCTGACCAAGGATATGTAATTCGTATACTAAGAGTCTTAGTTGCGGTCCCTTTAGTTTACCATTTGTCTTGTCATGTCTAGGCCCTAGGCTTAGGTCATGGTACTTTTCCACCAACTCGTGACTAGTAGTTGGTGTTTGAAAATATCTTTTATTGTGGTGAATCCTTAGTTTGGGAATCCACTTCTTTTGCACTCTTTATGTATTTTCAATGTTATACAATGTATCTATGGTCCTTATGAGGCACTTATTTTCTATGTTGTCTACTTTTGATGTTCTTCCAATTTAATAAAAATACACCATACCAGTTCCCATCATTTGTATTAGTGGTATGATTATGGGTTAATGATGTTTTCTAAGTTTCCAACTTTTAATTTTGCTTCCTTGAAAAACATGGCCCATACACCCTTTTCCCTTGTGTTTTTCCATATTATGTCTCAATTTATTACTTGTGAATGCTTGAGATGCTCAAACGACTTAAGTCTCATGCCTCCAGGAATGTCATTCGTCATGTGATGACTAGGCCCCTACGTCAGGTTGTTACAGTAGTTGGTGTGCCTAATACAAAGATACACTTTGATTCTATATTGGTGATAGTGGATTGGATGACATAATTAGTTCATTTCTTGTTGGTTAAAACAAAATTCGATGCCAAAGATAATGCTAAACAATATATTCAAGAGTTGGTGAGGTTGTATGGGATTTCATAGTCTATTATTTTATATCATGGTACTCAATTTACCTCCCAATTTTGGAAATCATTACAAATGGGTCTTGGTACTAAAGTGAAGTTGAGTATTGCATTCCATCCTTTAATCGATGGTCAAGGTAAAAGAATAATTCAAACATTGGATGACATGTTGAGAGCTTATGTCCTAGAATTTAAAGGAATTTAGGATGATCATCTACCTCTAGTCAAGTTTTCCTACTATGACAGTTATCATTCAAGAATTGAGATGGCGCTATCTGAGGCTTGATATGATAGAAGATGTAGGTCAATAGTGGGAAGGTTTAATGTTTAGGAAATTGACTTGATAGGACCAAATTTGGTTATTGATTCCATGGAAATGGTGAGTATCATCAAAGAAAGATTGGAGACCATCCAAAGTAGACAGAAGTCTTACTCCAATGTGAGGAGAAGGGAACTTAATTTTGATGTTTATGATTGGTTTTTTTTGAAGGTATTACCTATTAAGGGGTTTGTATGATTTTGTAAGAAGGAGAAGTTGAGACCTAGGTATGTAAGGCCTTATAATATTGTGAGAAGGCTTAATGAACTTTGTTGCCACTAGTAAATTAGACCATCCCCCCCAAAAGAACTCAGAGCCTAAAGAGAAGAGAGTTTAGTCTACAAGAAACTGGTTGAGCTTTAGACATTGGGCCACATCCATCTATCCTAAATAGTAAACCCTTTCTTGTTCGTTCTTCAAATGACGCTAGTGAAGACTAATTCCTTTTGGCGAATGAAGATACTACTTCAGTCTTTCTATTGGATATTTCCCTAAGAATGGAATGAACCAAGTTAACCTATATGAGAGTGAGGAGTAAAAACCAATAATCATCATTCTCTCAACAGTTCTTTTCGAGGCTCCACTCTCCCACTTGAATAAGTAAGGCCCTATTAAGTCTGGGCGAAGATGGGGATAAAGAGTAAGGGTTGAAGCCCCCTTAGCTTTGCTGAGCACTGGACAGGGGTTAGCTCTAAAATGTGTAGAGGTAAGTGTAGTGTGGTGTAGTAGTAGGCACTTATTGGCCCCTTCCCTATACTGGATCACTCCAGTTCTTCGGGTAAAATGGACCCTTTGCCATCCATTGCAGCAGAGTTGTTTCACAGGTGGGGGGACTAAGTGCAAATCTTTGAATCAAAGGTTGAATAAAATCGATTCATTTTATCATCTGTGTCTTATGATTTTGAGTTACCATTAGACATGAACACAATTCATTCGGTGTTCCAAGTGTCAATGTTAAGGAATTTCATGGAAGATCCAAATTCCATAGTTGCTTTGGATGATGGTAATATTTAGGACAATTTGACATATGAAGAGGTTTCAGTAGAAATACTAGGTGGACAAGTAAGGATATTGAGGAACAGAGAAGTAACATCCATTAAAGACATTTGGAGGAACCAATAATTTGAAAGCGCGACTTGTAAGTGAAAGTGGATATAATGAAATGATATCCCAATGTTTTTCACTCTACTCAAGTCTAAGGTAATAATATAATCATGTTTAAAGTGTCAAGTCATGTAATTCATCCCTTAGAGTCATGTTTGCATGCATTCATACTCATTATATCATGTTTTAATGCCATGTTTATGCATAAGTTTGGACTTTTATGAAAATGATGTTTACGTTGGACTGATACATTCATGTTAGTCTTGAAAAGTATAATATCATTACTCTTAAGAATAGTTTCATAACATTCGGGGATGAATTTTTTCAAGTGGTAGATATTGTAACGCTTGCCAATGTGACTCAAAAAGACCCTGTAATGTATTTCTTGAATATCATAAATTTTGTGAATTATTTTGTAAATCTAACTTCATATTCTTTTTTATGAGACAAAATTATGTATGAAAAGGGGCATCTTCTGTTTTTAGGTCACCCATATCAAAAAGTAAGTTGTTGATGAAATTGGCAAAATAGTAGGGTGAACGACTGAGGCACATTGCGACCCTATTCTCCATAGTTAAAAAATATCTGTGTTTTTTAAACTACAGAAAGTTAATTGGGACATACTCCAACACCTTTATATACATAAATCCTAAAAATCTTTCCTATTGTTAGACCTAAACCTCTCTCTAAAGACACTCTAACACTCCCAAACTTCTCCCTAAAATCCTTCATCAAGTTCTCTAGAAGGTTTCACAAAGTTCTTAAAGTCTTTTTCTTCAATTTTCAAGGATCAAAAGGTATGTGGGTTTTCTTCGTTCATGTTTTCTTTTGCCCATGAAGTCCCAAAACCTAATTTATAAATCCTTCAAGTTTTGATGATTGGTTTCTTATGGGTTCTTTCTAACTACCCTATCAAGCATGAATTTTGTTGAGATTCTTCTCAATGGGCATGAAATTGCATTAGTTGATTTCAAGGGTTTTTCAATTATAAAATTATTATAGGAAATTCAAAGCTATGATAGTCATGATACCATGAGTTATTATGAGAATGATGATTTTATGAGATAAATTGCATGATTCTATGTCTAAAGTTCAAAGATGATATATATGATTGTGGTGGTTTAGCTAAAAATGATTTAAATTGATTATTTTCATTAAATTGATGCGTGATGCTCTTGAGTTACATAATTTAAAGTTTGCATGTATTCTATCCACTAAATCAACATATCAAAGTTTCAAAGAGAGACATGATCTCCAAAGATGAGGGTTCAATTCAAACTTATAAAATTAAAGCTATAATGTTTTGAATCCCTCTAGTTAAAGTTAAAGATAGTGAATGGAAAGCCTTGCCAAAATATTAATCCTTTATTTTAAGGCACAAGCCCTACATGTGGATCTCTAGTTAAGATGGACTACACGTTATATAAGATGATGATGAAGTTATAGTTTTACAGTTTATGAATAAGTATGATTATGCATATATTTTAGAATGTATTCTGTGGGAATTACATACCACAAAATGGAGCATGAAGTTAGGATTCGCTAAGGGAATCCTAGTAGCAACCCTTTGCCTCGTTAGCTATGTGCCACCATAAGAACCCTTGTAGGATAAGCTAGGCTACTGGATCCACGTAAGCCATAATGCTCATAACTGATTCAATTTTGATGTTATCAAAGTTATGTAGTTCTACCTTTTGATGTAGATTCCCCTACAAACAATGGAAGGAGTTCATTGGATTTTTCCTAATTGAAGGAATTCATTGGACTTTTTCGAATGGAAGGAGTTCATAGGATTCCAAGTAGTAGCTCACTTGATCTTATATATCAATTAAATCTTCTCCTACATCAGTATAATGTAAAGAAGATATGTTTCATGCCAGTTTTAATTAAAGAATACTCATGCATGCCATATTGAGCTTATATTGTATTGTATATGATTATCCATCTTATTTATGAAGTTTGTTATCTATTGTTGCATTGTACCACACATACTAGTACATTCCAAGTACTAACACATACATTTTGCTTACATGATCTAACCATGTAGGGATCAAAGTTCCTATTTTGTCCTCCTTTACGTGGCTAGATTGGTTTGTGAAGATTATTAAGTGGCAAGTCCTCAATTTCGAGGACAATATCTTATTTCCATCTTGATTATATTAACACTTTATTTAATTTTTCTATACACTATGAGGGTGAGCCCAAAACTTGTCTTCGCTATGTCATACTTATGTTTTAAAGGTGTTGTTGGATACTTATGATATGTACCTTTGATAAGATGTTAAGATTTTATAAAGGCATATCCTTTAGACCCTATCCCCTATGTGATACTATTTGATGTCTTCCTAAGTCCCTATTTCCCTCTAGCTTGAGTCATACTTACCCTCCCCTTAGTTATTGCTTGCAGTGTGATTCATACAAATCTCCTTCCCTTATCCATACCCCATAGCATGAGTCCAAAGCCCAAATTCCCCTATATTTATTTGTTGGTACTTCTGTATATTCCGCAACCAAGGTTGTAGAAACGATATGCTAAGAGGCTTCTTTTCCCAATCTCCTATCACACCTAAGCCCTACGCTCGAGTTATGACAACTAGAAATAACATGTCAGACTACCTAGGATGCTCCAAAATCTTTTGCTTTGATACCAAATTTGTCACGACCCAAGCCTAGGTCCTAGTCATGACACGGCGAATGTGAAACCTGAAGGTACCCCATCCAAGACTCTTAGCATACCATAAGCATACATATGGAAATAAAGTTTCAATAAAAGTAAAGAAAGCAAACATAAAGTCTTAATATATACCAAAAATAAGACTCAAGAATATTCCCATTAATGAGAATTATATCAACATTTGTCCAAAATATGTCACTACTTAACTAAGTCTTTATAGTGGCTAGAACATTCCACTAGCTCACCCTCAAGACAATACAATACAATGAGTCTCTCATCACTAATATAAGCATAAATGTAAGGTATTTTCCTCGAAGCTTGAGAACTCACCAAGTCTTTAAGTAACACTCAAAAATCTATCCATAATAGTAAGGAGTCGTATCACCATTGTTTGTACCTACATGGGGATTTCATTTATGCAAAGAGTATGCATTATTATATTGAAATGTACTAAGTACGTAGGTATGTAATGCAACAAGAAAATGTTGTATCATAGCTACACTATGCACAATCATACCAACAAAATAAGGACAAAAGAGGGTGAATGATCTATGCACCTTTAAATCATGAATTATAGCATTATGAAATATTTCATAACCTAATATACATACTTTTGTGGGAATAGGATCATAACTGAGAATGTGAACTATTATATAGAATTTCATTGTTGCTTTCACATCGGAGGAGTAGCCTTCTTGGCAAGGTATATTATACCCCACAAAGGGGGTGTTAGACCATGGTTCTTATATATGGATACACTAGCTAAGCCATATAGGTTAAAAATCCTACAATGGAACATATTTATGAGACATAGTAATTTATATAAGGGCACCATAGGTGAAATCCCTACCTTATGCTTCATTTGGTATTAAGTCAAACCCTACAAAATATATAAAATGAATTGTGTTTAGTCAACAACATTATTTGTAACTCATGGAAAGTCATAGTTTCATAACTTATAAAATAAAAAGTAAATTAATTCAAACTATACAATTAGCTCATCTATGTAACATGTTTGAAGGGTGAGAATACTCTCTATCTTGACAATTTTCATAAATAGAGGGTCTTAAGTCACCCTTTGTAATGATGATCATATACGTACTTGAATAATTAGAGTCTTATTCACGAATCATAGCTTGAACTTGGAAATTTGGGTAAATAATGCGGTCATAGTCAATGGAACCTAAAGTCATGAGGTTGAATGAAGTTCATGTGAAATCATACAATTGGAATCAAATTGAATAGTAAGTAAGGGAACCCATATAATCTCATAAGCTCTAGTCAACTAGTAATTTAAATTCACGCAATTCATATAAATCACCAAAATTTGCATATAATAAAGTAAATTAATCAAGCAATGAGCATAATTCAAGCAATCAAAGTAAATTCATAAAGACCCATAAAATTCCATACATGAAATTTGAGAAAAACTAGAGCTTGATCTAGTCTCTGTGAATGAAATAGGACCATGGATGAAGAACCATGTACCTAAATTAAGAAACTCAGTAGAAACCCTATGAACTTCAATGGAGAGTTTTTGAGATAAAATGAAATGACCCCAGAAAGTGCCCAAAAATGTGCCTCAAAAGTGCCCATAATCATAATTTTCATATATCTCAAAATTCGTATGTGATATCAAAAATCTAAACTCATATTCATGTTCAAGTTGTGAAATTTAGTGGGAAATGGGTCAATTCAGTAGACTGCTGAATACATCTTGCAGTCAAATGACCGGCCTTTTTGACATCCTAGAAAAGCCTCTTAAAAAGGACATAACATTTTTACTTAAAACTTTGAATAATGTTAAAATAGATGTGTAAGAAAGATAATTCAAAAACCTTTAATATAATTTGCAATGGGTCACCTAATTCATAATGTATTAAGAGTTATGGCCATCTGACATTGACCATTATACGACCTCATATTGAAACTAAGTCAATTGGGATACTATGGGCTCAGCTGGATGTTTGAGATGCCTAGTGATCCTAAAATATATGTAATACACTTTTAATACCTAATAATTGATCCAACCATATTATAGGTCATCAAGTGGATCTATACACTTATGAGGAGCAACTCAAGTCCAAGCATAGGATCAAGGGCGTCAGAATATCTACTCTTTGAACATTCATCCTCGAATTTGATGGAAATACGCTTGAGAAGAGTTAATAAATAAATTTCATCCAACATGAATGCAATACTATAATTTAAACAAACTTTCATGAACTTTCAAATTTATTTATCAAATATCATCAAAACATATTATCATGACTATGTTTGCATGCAACATGACGTACATTGATGAAATATAAGATTTCACACCTTAGAAGACATGATTGAATCATTATCTTAGGCTTGAGTAGAGAGGAAAAAATAAGGAGATGGTTTATTCATATCCTCTTTTACTTCTCAAGTAGTGCTTTTCACTTATGGACTCCTACAAAGGATCTTAACGGATGCAACATCGTTGTTCCTCAATTTATTCACTTGTCCATCCAATATCTTAACAAGAACTTCTTCATACATCAAGGTTTATTCAGCTCCTACTTCTGCAAGGGCACAATGGAGCCTGTATCTCCTATACACTTTCTCAATATGGGCATATGAAAGAATGGATGAATCATACGCATCTCTATAGGTAACTCAAATTCAAAAACAACCTTACCAATATGCTTGAAGATTCTATAAGGTCTTACATACCTAAGCATTAGTTTACCTTCTTACATAAAGGAACCAAACCCTTCATAGATGAAACATTTCAACACACTCAATCATCCACATTGAACTGAAGATCTCTCTTTCTAGTGTTGGAATGCAACTTTTTCCAACTTTGATCCATCTTTAATCTTTCCATTACAGTCACCACCTTTTTCAAGGATTCCAAAACGAAATCAAAACAAATAAAGGCCATCTCTCCTATGTCAAACTACCTAACAATAGGTCTATAATCCCTCCCATATAATGCTTCAAATTGTTCCATCCAAGTGTTAGAGTAGTAACTATTTTTGTAAGAAAACTCAATAAGTGGAAGATGCTCATTCGAACTCCCCTAGAATTCCAACACAAAAGCTCTAAGCATATTCACAAGGGTTTGAATGGTCCTTTCATCTTGACATAATTTATGGGTGAAATATCATGCTACGCTTGACTTTAATACCAAGACCTCTTCAGAAAAATCTCCAAAAGTGAGAGGTGAATTTGTAACCATGATTTAAAATGATCGATAACGCAATCCCATGTAATCTAGACAACTCATAAATGTACAACATAACATAGTCTTCAACACTATATATTGTTTTAACTGGTACGAAATGTGCTGCCTTTAGAATCATATAAATAATAACCCATATGGAATCAAATGCCTTTTGGTCTTAGGAAAATCAACCACAAAATCCATGTTGTCCTCTTCCCACTTCCATATGGGGATCTTAATGTCTTGTGATAGGCTAGTCAACCTTTATTGTTTGGTTTTGACTTATTGGAAATTATGACATCTAGCTACAAGCTTTCCAATGTCCAATTTCATACCACCCCATTAATAAGCTTCTCTTAAATCCCTATGCATATTTTTATAGCTGGATGAATAGAATAGGATAATTTATGGGTTTCTTTTAAAATCAAGTGCCTTAACGGATCAACATTTAGAACACACAACCTATCTTGTTATCCTAAGTCACCATTTCCCCCTTGGAAGAAAACCTATACTTTGCCCTCTATTAGCAATTCTTTTAATTTTACAAAGGAGGGACCAAGGTCCTGGTTGGTTGACCTTTTCAACAAGAAAGATTTTGAACCATATAGAACCAACATACCTCTATCTGCAGTTTATCCAACCTAACTCTCAATCTAGCCTATCGATGAACTTCCTTTGCTAAATCCTTCATACCATCATTAAAATTGGTTACACTCCCTATGGTTATCCTAATTAGGGAATCAGCTACAACATTTGCTTCGCGTATATGATAATTTAATCTCATATCATAGTCTTTAAGAAGTTCTTATGAGAACTTGTGTTTCTTGTCTTCCATATCCAACATAGTGTATCATGTTATATAAGGTATATCTGATTTTGTATAGAGACTAAAGGTAATAAGACTGCAAATGGTTTATAATATAAAGAAATTAAAATTTTAGGTCAAAAAAAATCCCTTAAACACATGTTCGAGATTAAATGAATCGCTCGAGTGGCATCTCACCTTTTCAGAAGGGTTTAAATTAAGTTTAACTTTATACATAGAACTAAGAATGTATAGATATAATGACCCAACCCTAGGGATTCAACTTTGACATGGAAAATGGGAACCTAAAGGTCCCTAAACAAGCCTCTCAAGCATACATGGCACATTCTTAGTTGCAGAAACACAGTTAAACAACAAATATATAATTCTAGGGAAAAAATGAGACTTAGACTTAAGCTATGGGGATGTTCTACGGAAGAGGATTAGCATGATCACATAGCAAAGAAAGTTTATGGGGCGGGTAAGTATGACTCATGCTATAGGGAGGAGTAGGGGCTTAAGACTTTGGTCTCTTAATAATAACAAGCATCAACACATAGAAAGGAATAGGAACTAAGGTATGTATTTAATAGTTACATAAACATAATAGTAGTCGAGCTCATAACATACCTATCCATGTCAAATAACAGCTCTAACATGAGTGGAATGGGGACCAAAACATCTGCTATGCTCACTAGCAAAAGATAAATATCCATACATAGACAAATCTTAACAAATCATGAAAGTAGATGGATATTTTCGCTGAAATAGAGGATTCACCAATAGCAATCT
This sequence comes from Solanum sejunctum, assembly GCA_025642045.1. NCBI lineage: Eukaryota > Viridiplantae > Streptophyta > Magnoliopsida > Solanales > Solanaceae > Solanum > Solanum sejunctum. The sequence goes on from JAOTQJ010141684.1 coordinate 35,447, forward strand.
TCAATAAAACTATCTAGCCATGTGGAGGAGAAGGATGAATAAGAGCTTCGTTCCTACATGGCTAGATCATCTTGGAAAAAATTATATATTAGTAATTGTAATATACTAAGTATGCTGGCTACAATACAATATGGAACATAAGCTTTAATTAAACAATAGCCATAATCATAATCAATGAATATAGGCTCAATATGACATGAATGATCAATGCTTAACTAGAGCTTACATGAAGAATCATGAAGTCCCATAATCTACCATACATAGATGGGAAGGGATCATGATCGATATGTAAGACGAAGCAAACTACTACTTAGAATATCGATGTTCAATCTGCATCGGAAAAGTAGTGGTCTATTTTACCAAGGTAAACCAATTACTCATCTTATGGCACAACATTTTCAAAAACTGTCACCAAAATATCACTACCTTACGTCGTGGACTTTTTGATGGGTTTCAGATGATATCCAAACCTTAGGCATAGTCTTTTTGATAGGTTCAAAAATTATCCTTACTTGATGACAAAGACTTTTTTATAGGTATAAGCCAATATAGGGAATCAATATCACAAACCTATGGTTGTATATAGTTTAGGGACAATGGTGACCAACCGAGGTCTTCTAGGTGCTAGGTAAACAATGTGGCAACCCTCATTGGAGGATGCCACTTTTATATGGTTTGGACTTACATAATACTCACTAAAATATTGATAGTTTAATACATAAAATATTAAGTATAATACAGTAATGAACCCATAATAGTTATAGGTATGGGATTTGGTCCTAGAGGGAGTTCAGTTGATTTCAGGTTCTAGTTTTTAGTGTGAGCAACTTCTAAAATTATTTTAACTAATAACTTGTGAGATTTTTATATTGCTTATGTTGTTGTAGTACATGCTAAAATCTATTACAAATGTTAAAATACAAAGACATAAAATATACTAGTTTTGTTTCAAACAATCAACTCAAAATAACTGGTATTTTATTATACAAACAAGCTCACCGGTTTCACAAACTTTAAATTTCAAACCATGGTTTCCTAATTTATACTAGCCTTCAAATTTATACATACATATGTAGTATGAGAATCATATACATGTCCCAGAACTACTACAATATATATAGATAGATACAAATGTGATCTTCTGCACAGATCCCAAAATTTATCTTCAATGGTTATCCTCAAGCATTATCTCGAGTATACCCTATGATAGAAATAACTATCGCTAATCTTAAAGCTTAGTGGTGTAAAAGCTAAAACCTTTAGATTCCTTATTTATGTTTCTTAAGTCAAAGGGCAGCAAAATTAGAATATAGTAAATAGACTAAGTGAACAAATATATTAGTAGTATCAAGTAGGATATTTAAAGATCTAAGTATCAAGAGTTCTTGAAACAATTTTTATAAGATATTCAAATGACATGTTTAACCCAGTATGTATGACATTCAATCACACACAACATAATAAAGTATCAACAAGGACCGAAGCCCTGTATCAAGAAAGGTGAAAACCTAACAATCAAATGAATCAAGAACTATATCAAGAGTGACTTTCTAGTTCGTGCATAAAATGTACTGCTGCCACACTTAGGACGAACAAAAGATCCACAATCAAGATGGCAATTCATTCGAATAAGAGGTATGATCATGGTGACATGGTCACAGCCACAGGAAAGACAAAGGCAACAAGAATATTAACTGATCGGACAATCCATACAAATGGGTGAATTAAATGACTTTCATGTAAGTCTCAAAATATATCAAAACAACCAAATAAAATAATAAAAACATAGCAGATATATAAGATAACATTGAAATGTACCATCAAGAAGCCAAAACACACAAAAATTTTTTACACAAACCTGAACCTTTTAGCATACAACCGGCCCTACTGAGTTTAAGTCGTGGATCAATACAGGATTATTTTCTTCAATCAACAAAGGATAGGGCTTCTTGATTTTTGCTCAAGGGGATATTTATATA
>JAOTQJ010141693.1:0-37421 GCA_025642045.1 Solanum sejunctum
CCAACAACCCACAAGTTTTAGTCAACATTACCCTTAGGATAGCACAACAAAACTCGTTGGTTAAATGAAACCAAAATTAGGGCAGAAACCTTAGGGTAATATTTATAACTCAAACCATATTAGTAACATCAATTCTTTTTCATAATACAACCCGCAAACCATAGAGAAGTCACTAAAAAAAAAGGCAAGTATGCAGCAACTTTCTAAGCACATGTTGTCCCAAATTTCCAGCACAACATACTAGCATATACTTCTTGTTTTTAATAAGAAAACCATACTAAACACTTGTGTAAACTTATTTACCACTAACTTTGAGGTGTAGGGCTTCTCCAAGAACTCTAAAAGTCCCCTTGCTGCTTGCTAGGTCAAGAAAGAAAAATACCAAAGTTTTAAGAAAGTTGAATTTTTTCCAATTCTAAGAGTGAACAAATGTTGCTGCTTATAACCCCCTTTTATATTAACAATTTGGCTGCCTTTCTTTTGACATTTTTGACCACTTAATACCACACATTATAAAGCTGGTTATCTAGTAGCTTGGCCATCACAGTTGGGCCTAAATAGGTCTCCAAGTTGATGGGCTTGGGCTATCTATTTTCCAACTCTCTCTTTTGGGCCCAAATGGTCAAGTGGGTCATGATATCTTTGGGCCCTTTTTTAGATCCTTTTTGGGCTGAAAACATATAATATGGGTGATGCTAAAACATGGGCCAAATTTACACCCTTAAAATGGATTTTATTCATAATCAGATTTGGACAAATTTTATGTTGAGCCTCATCTCCATTCAGCTAACAATTTAAGCTAAGCAAGTAGGTGACTCACCTGCTAACTTCCTAAGTCCTACAAGCACCTCAATTTTCTTACTTTATTTAAGGCTGTGATCTCCTCAATTTGACGTAGAACATGTATACATTCGACCCTCTTAAGCGTCAAACTCATATATCCTCCTATAACATGAGATTTGAGCACTTTTAAAAATGGGCACTAATTTGTCCAAATCATATCATGTTTCATTTGCATTGTACTGGTATTGTAAGTTGTGGGGTGTTACACGAATGCACCAATAGTTTTTATGGATCTGATGAATAGGTTATTCAAGAAATTTTTAGATGTATTCATGATAATATTTATAGATGACATTTTGGTATATTCAAGATCAGAAGAAGACCATGCAAACCACTTATGACAAGTGTTATAGGTTCTTCATGATCGACAGTTATATGTCAAATTTTCTAGATGTGAATTTTGGCAAAAAATAGTGGTATTTTTGGTTCATATTATGTTTGATGAGGGAATAAGGGTTGATTCACAAAAGATAGAGGCTATGAAAGATTGGCCAAGGTCAATGACACCTATGAAAGTTTGGAGCTTCCTAGGGTTGGCAGGTTATTACAAAAAGGTTCGTTGAAGGTTTTTCTTTTATTTTTCCACCTCTAACAAAGTTGACACATAAGGCAACCAAGTTCTAATGGAGTAATACATGTGAAAGAAGCTTCTAGGGGCTGAAAAATAAGCTAACTTTTGCACCTGTGCTAGTACTTTTAGAAGGCACCGAGGGTATGTAGTGTATTGCGATACTTCAGGAGTTGGCTTAGGGTGTGTACTGACACAGCATGGTAGGTAATTACTTATGAATCTAGACAGCTACGACCATATGATAAAAACTACCCAACACATGATCTTGAGCTAGAAACAGTTGTGTTTGCTCTAAAAATATGGTGCCACCATTTGTATAGGGTTCACGTTGACATATGTACCGATTATAAAAGCCTGCAATACATCTTCAAGCAGAAAGACCTAAACTTAAGACAGTAGTGATGGCTAGAGCTAATAAAAGATTATGACATTGATATACTTTACCACCCAAGGAAGGAAAATGTGGTAGCCGATGCTCTGAGTCATAAGGCAATCATGTATATTGGTGATTAGGTCATCGTGAGTTTGGGGGTGTCTACGAATCTATAACAACTAGCCAGTTTAGGAGGTCGCTTTCTTGAAACTCCAAAGTAAGGTGTTATTATACAAAATTTTGCAGCGTCTTTATTAGTAATAGAGTTGAAGGAAAAATAGTTCAAGGATCATATTCTATGACAGCTTAAGGAAAAGGTGAGTCAGGGTATGATGAAGGGCTTTGAACTTACACAAAATGGAGTATTGTACTGCCAAAATAGATTATGTATGCCTGATATTAATGGATTAAGGAAGAGGATAGTGGAAGAAACCCATCATTCCCGATATTCCATCCATCCAGTATCAACTAAGATGCATCATGACTTTAAAGGAATGTTTTGGTGGGGAGGCATGAAAAAGGACCTTGCAAAACTTGTGGCTCAATCTCCAAATTGCCAACAAGTCAAAGTAGAGCACCAAAAGCCAAGAGGTTATATACAATGTATAGAGCTTCAAACATGGAAATGGGATATGATCAATATGAATTTTTTCACTGGGTTGCCGCGCTCATTTCAGAAGTTTGACTCCATATGGCTAATAGATGATAGACTCACAAAGTCAGCACATTTCTTGCTAGTTAGGAGTGATTATATAGCTGAAGAATTTGTCGAGTTATACCTTAAAGAGATAGTTAGGCTACATGGGGTCCCAATGTCAATTATATCTTATCAAGGAGCTCAATTCACTGCGAAGTTTTGGAAGTCCTTCCAAAGTAGTTTAGGGACAAAAGAGAATTTGAGTACAACATCCCACCCTCAGACAGACTGTCAAGCTGAGCGCACTATTTAAACACTTGAAGATATATTGCGAGCTTGTGCATTGGACTTTAAATGTTGTGGGGTGGATCATTTTCCACATATTGAATTTGCATATAATAATAGCTACCACTCAAGTATCAAGTTGGCACCTTATGAAGCTTTATATTGAAGGAAATGTAGGTCATGAATTGCATCGTTTGAAATGGGTGAAACCACCTTGCTTGGGACAGATCTAGTACAACAAGACATGGAAAAAGTTAGGGTAAGACAAAAGCATCCAGAAATAGCCTAAAGTCACCATAAATCATATGCGGTTGGTAGGAGGAGAGGACTGGATTCTCAGTAGGGGATTGGGTATTTTTAAAGGTGTCTCTAATGAAATGGGTTATGAGATTTGGTAAGAAAGGAAAGGTGAGCCCACGTTACATAGGGCCATATAAGTTCATTAAGAAGTTTCGGTAGGTTGCATATGAATTAGAGCTACCCCAAGAGCTTTCAATAGTTCATCCAGTTTTTCATATCTCAATGCTTCAAAAATGCATAGGTGACCTATACCGTAATTCTCCTATTGCAGATATGCAGGTTACAAAATATCTCACCTATGAAGTGGTACCTATTGCTATTCTAGATCATCAAGCTAAGAAGCTAAGAAATAAAGAAATAGCTTTAGTAAAAGTACTATGGAGAAACCAGCCAGCAAAGAAGGTAACATGGGAGGCTGAGGACGTGATGAAATCAAAATACCCTTACTTATTTGAAGCTAAAGAGAAAGTGCAACATACAGAATTGGGGCCCTAGTAGGTACGTGTGTTTGAACGATTACTGCGATGAACATGGTTAAGCTATCTAATTATGCTAACATTCAAGTATGATTGTTCCTAAGGGTGGAGGATGTAATACCCCACACCTTAGATGTACTAGTCCTATGCACGTGAAACATGATATGTCTTGGTCAAATTAGCGCCTATTTTAAAAGTGCTTGAATCTCAAATTAGAAGGCAATATTGTACATCTAATACTTAAGAGGGTCGAGTGTATAAAAGTTTTAAGTCAAATTGAGGACATCAAGGTCGTAAATGAAGTGAGGGAACTGAGATACTTGTATGACTTAGGAAGCTAGCAGGTGAGTCACCTACTTGCTTAGCTTAAATTTGCTAGGTAGACGGAGACAAGCCTCGACGTCGAATCTGTCCAAGTCTGATTATGAATAAAGTCAATGTTAAGGGTGTAACTTTAGCCCATGTTTTAGAATCATAAATGGAATATATTTTAAGGCCAAGAATGATATAAAAAGAGACTAAAGACATCACAATTTCTTTGATTATTTAGGCCCAAACTGACTAAGAGAAAGGAGAAAATGGGCAGCAAAGGCCTATCAATTTGGATCACCTTAAGGCTCAAGTGAAAGGGGAAAATAGTACATTAATCACTTGATAAAATGAGTCTTATAATGTAAAAGTAAGTGAGCCAAGTGCTCCATTAAAAGGGGCTTATGAGCAGCATACTCAAGTCACTTAACTTGGACAAAAATTAGATTGTTTTTCCAAGTTTTCTCTCAACTCTTTCTTGACTTTACAAGTATCCACAAGAGACTTTTAGGGTTTTTGGAGAGGGCTACAACTTGAAGGTAAGGTAAGTAATCATAGTTGTGTATTTAGTATGATTTTTTCATGAAAAACAAGCAGTGTATGCTAGTTATGCCTGTGCTGAAAAGCAGGACAGCATGTGTCTTAAGGATTGCTGTGCACTTTTCTTGTTACTCAAGAGGATTTTCTCTTCTTGGTTGTCTAAATTATGAAGAAAGACTTGTATTTTTAACAAGGTTTAGTTTGTTAATAATGTAACTAGGATGCTGCACCACTTTATCAATCGCAAAAGTGAGTTCTTATGTGATATCGCAATTATGTTCTTTGTAAAAACTTATGGGCTGGTAGTTGCAAATTTTTGTTCCACGACCTCCATCTACTTTGGAACTATTTTTGGACTGCTCTAAGGCTGATTTTATGTTTAAATAATGTTGGGTAAAGTCTAGTTAAAGTTGAAATAGGTTTGAGAGTTTTGACATTGAAATGTAGCGAGATGACGTAATGTTATGCCGCCTATTTATGTGTTGTCTAAGATTGTTGTGTTTTATACCTTGTCAACTATTGTAAGATTGTTAATGGTCTAAACCAAGCTGTATATTGCGTGTACATAAGAATGTTGTGCACATATTATATAGTAAAGATAAAGTAATAAAAAGAACATAAAGTACATGATCCCACAGTGCAACTAAAAGTGGTCTCTTATCCTAAATCAGTGCATAGTTTCATTTGAGATGTTTCTTCGTATACAGTATTTCCTACCTTAATATTAAGTACATTATCTCATACTGACGTCCCTTATAGGGGACGTGCATTTCATCCTATAGGTGCAGGTACTAGTAGCTCTCCCTAGTAAGAGTCAAGGATATCCAACTGTTGTTACCAAGCTCCAGGTTACTTCGGAGCTTTGTGCTTCTAGAGCTTATACTTTTGTATTGTATAGTTTGCCGAGGTAGGGCCTATATCAACCCTTATCGAATATTTTTCCTTATCTAGAGTCTTTGTAGACTATGCAAATTAAAGTGCGGTCATGTCTCATACTTTGGACAACGTGGCCCCAATGGCCTAGCCATATGTATTTCCTTTTGGCTTGTTATTACTGTGTACTTTCTTAAAGGTATGTTGAATGAAGAAATCCCTCATAATATCTATAGAAAGTATATGGATACAAGTTGGTTCTCCTAAGCCTTATCAATAATGGGTGCCAGTCTGCGTTAATGAGATTTTGGGCATGACAGATCACTAGTTGGGTAGAGTTGCAACAGGCCTTGTAAGCAAGGTTCTCCGTTAGATCAAACAGGTTTAAGTTGAGGGACCAAATCATTAGCTTTCAGTAATTCCATGGTGATTCGCTTATTTTGATATGGGAGCGGTCTAAAGAATGCTTGAGGAGTGCTCCAGACCATGTAATTTTAGACACAACACTAGTAGCGATTTTCTATCGATCACTGCACCTAGATAACCAAGCATATGCTGATGATCTTATGGGAGGTTTAGTCTTATCAAAATTATTTGTAGATGTTGTTGAATAGTTCGACAAGTTGGCTGATATTCAGCATGTGTATAGACCTATATGCAAGTAACTAACAAGTTATATGGATAACTTTGATAGAAACTTTGAACAAGCAAAGATAAATGCAGAAATCTTCCAGGTGCTTGAGGAAAAAAAAGTAGATTTGGAGAGGCTAATGAAATAGAAGCAAGATTTAAACAGTCCCGAGGGTAGTTGGCGAAGCCACCACACCAAGGATACAAGCCATGAGGAAGAAAGTGGTACGAGCAGTTGGTTCATGCTACTACACCATCATTATAAGGGAAATGGAAGTTTTAGAGTTGAAGATATGCTTGCCCAATTGGTAGAAAAGGCAAATACACAAGAGGAGATGTTAAGAGATATCAAGTTTGATATTATCAAAATAAATGACCAAGTTGATCAACATTTGATTTCAACTCAATAGCTTAATAGATAGTTTAGACTTGTATCGGCACAATTAGAGCAAATTTAGAGTGGCATAATGAAAGTGGAAAAGTTTGGTGACAATGATTCACCACATCTTAAGGAATTCTGGGCACTCAAGATGTGTAAGTCATGTCACCATAATAAATAAGGCACTACTTACGAGTAACCCAAGGATTTTTGATGTTTTAGCATAGTATTAAGTTTATTTTCAATTTTTGAATACTGATTTTTGACATTGGATTTGTTGCATTTAAGGTGCAAGTGCATTTTATGAGGAATATACAGGTTCAAGACAAAGATTGCAGGTTTTGCTGAGAATTACAGCAGATGCAGTCTCTATGACTAGGCTTACGAGTCACATTACACTTTATGACTCGTAATCCTATCTCGTAGAGAGTTATAGTGAGCAGGTTAAGTGTGCGCACCATCTACGAGCCAACTTTTTGACTCATAGACCAACATACAAGTTATGAATGGGGTTCGTGGAACCCATGTATGTTTCTGAATTTTTTAAGTGTTGAGTAGTTTATGAAACCAGGACTTACGAGTCATAGACAAAGCAATGAATCATAGTCTAGGTTTCGTAGACTTGATCTAATGAATTTATAGCGATGACTTGATAAAGTATAAAAAAGGGTCAAAATTAATTTGACCCCATATTTTACCCTAATTACTGACGTATTTCCCCCAATTCCTTTCCCTCATTAATTTTGATCATCTTCTCCTGTGATTGTGACCTATTTCGTGCAAGAGAATCTAGCAAATAAAGTTTATTCACCAGTCATCTTCTTTTCCATCCTCAAGTTCATCTACATACTTGGTATGCTTCTTGGTTTAGTTTTAACTTCTAAATTTACCTTCATTTTAAAAACTTAAGTTGCTGAATATGAATGAGTTGGTCTATAGGCATTTGATTCTTGCTTGAATGTCAGTTGTGAATGAGAGACTAGGGTTGCCATAAATTGAATTGATTATTCATGCCCTAAATCAAGTATTATATCTTTGATATTCTAATTTAATGCCTATGACATCATGCTCCTCGTTTGATTGAATAGTTGTTAATGGGTTATGATTGTAAATTGATTTTTACTTACACAGAAGTGTGATTATGTTTGGGCTATATTGAATTAGTTGGAATCATAGGGTAATTAATTCTTGTTGTGCTTGTTGAACTATAACCCAAGTAATCTTAAATGTGATGAAGTGATTGTTGTGTCTGGGTTGGTGGGTGGTGATATAGGTGTATGTTTGAATGAATTTAGGAATGATGAAATGGTTGGGTATTGATTGCTAAATCCCATTTGATGGGGTAAATTTATTTTGAAATCATGTTTGGGGTACGGATTAATTTGTGCTTATCATATGAGTGTTTGATACTTGTTTTGATGCTAGTAGGATAGTATTTGACTTGTTCGTAGGGTCTATGTGATGAATTGATGTATATTAGATACCTAGAAATTCTTGTTCACGAGAGTCTTTTACAACTCATAAATGAGTCTATGAGTCGTAATTGCCCCTAATGGGAAGTTCTAGTGATTTGATTTTCTAATATTCATCATAAGAGATCTTCTATGAGTCATAGATCATTCTACAAATCGTAGATAGGTCTCATGGATTGTTGCCTGTTTTAATTTTTCTCCCTTGAAGTGTATACAAACCTGTTTACAACCATAATCCAAGTTATGTGTTATAATTGGGTTTTGTACCATTTTCTATTGTTCAACATTGTTGTGCACTTCTTATGTATAGGACCACATTACGACTCGTGATTCCAACTATGACTCGTAAATGGTTCTTGTGGTACCTGACTGCAATAGATCCAATTCACTTTTCTTCTTTTTCACTTGTTGATTGTTGGGGCTTATGATATCTTATTTGTGTTTATTCTTCAGGTGTTATGGCCCCAAAGGTGAAACACTCAAAGATTGAGACATCTAAAAAGAAGCTCATTGATGAGCCTACAGAAGAGGATCGTTCAGATGATGAGTAGAGCCAACTGAGTGGGCTATTAGCGATTGTTAATGTTTGTCCAAACCTAGAGGCTAGGGTGCCTCAAACTAGAGTTGTATCAAAGCTGTACAAACTCAAGCTCGTGTTGATAGTCCTTCCTAGTATGATAAGGAACGCAATGGTAAGTAAGACAGCAGTACACCCCAGATGACTCCTTCAGGCACAGAGTCTACTGTGTCTGTTTTGCTCTCGAGTATAGAGCCCCAAGGTCGACAGCTGAGTTTGATTACAGATTGTGGCAGGCTCAAACAATATTGATTTCAAAGGGTCAGGTACAGAGGACCAAGTTATTGAGATGGGTGGTCGGTTACATTGTAGTGCAGGGGCCAGAGCCTACTTAGGTCACCACACATACAAAGCCGATTATGAAGGCATCACTTTCTTTCACCACCAACATTTGGTGGTTGGTTGGTAGATCTTGCATCTGGCCTACTTTAGTGGACAACACACTTACACTGGAGCAAGCAGTACTAGTTTCCAGCATCTTGGATGGCTATGACATAGACTGGGCCTGACTTATAGCAGAGCAGATTCATGAGTTGACGCTCAAGCGAGCTACCTGCATGCCATTTCTGGTCTTGATCTACAGACTCTGCATAGAGTTAGAAGCGCAAATATTATATCATCATGACCAATTGGCATCGGCCCAACACACTCTAGAACCCAACTTGATTAAGGCTAATGAGAACCCTGTGGTACTTTAGAGGACACAACCTCCTCCTATACTTGAGATGTTTGTTCCAAAGACACCACAAGAGGGTTCGACGACTGCCCCTACTACTCTAGTTGCTACTACTGATGAGCGACCTCAATAGCCTGAGGTAGTCAATGTTGAGGGGGTCTCACAATAGTTGCCCCTGCACTAGAGCCTAGTATTTCACATACTCCTACACCAAGTATGGTTCATGTGTCTATGTTTTCTATTTAGGCCAGATACATATCTAATCTATCCATATATCGATGAACTCTATTTGCCATAGTAGCAACTATACTAGAAGCATACCTAGCTAGGGAATTAAATTGAAGGCTATACTCCCTTATGCTCATATTCTCTTGGTGGAGATTCAATAACTGATCTGCACGGGCCTCTCGGATCTGTAATGGCAATAATGGTTAAGAAATGCCTCTTTGAACTCTTTCAAAGTAGTTGGAGGTGCATCTATATCCTTGGATTGTTTCTAAGCTTCATACTACAATATTGCCACACCCTTCAACCTATATGTCGCTAACTCAACAACTTATGTAGCACTCACATGCATAACATCAAAAGTGCATTGAATCTGGTCAACATAGTCTTAGGGATTTTCATTCGAATTTGACCCGGTGAAGGATGGAGGGTCTAAATTAAGGAAGTCACATATCCCAGTTGTCCTATTCACACCACCTGCTCCTATAACTAGGCCTTCGTTTCTTTGGACTTTGCTAGTAACTAAATAAGTCAATAGCTGGACTACATTTCTTAGATCCTGCACTAGCATCAATAAGTGGTTCTGAGGGGAATTTCACTACTTCTTGGTTCATCAGGAGCTAGAGGAGTCAAAAATTTCTGTGACAAAAACTCATCTTGAGCCTCAGTTTGTTGCCTCACCTAACTGGGTATACCAACCACCACTTCTACTTTCTTCCCTTTACAATTGTTTTTCCTGGTTTCTAGCATACTTGTTGTACAAAACAATTTAGAGATCAGACATAATCCACCTATTACACTTGGCTTTATGCCATAATCTAAAGAATGAAAAGAAAGTAACAACTCCTAAATGCCACATAGCCTCCTGCTTATAAATGTGGTGCACAACACATCGATAAACAAGACCATACATAGACATTGCTTTGTAGACTCCCTATGATGACCCACTGTGATACCACTTCTCTCATACCCAAAGTCCCATTAAGGTGGACTGGCACCCATTGCCGATAAGGTTCGGGAAAACCAACTTATATCATACGCTTTCTATACATATTATAAGGGGTTTCTATATTTAACATGCTTTTAAGAAAGTAAATAGTAATAACAAGCCAAAAGGAAATGCATATGACTAGGATGTTGGGGCCACGTTGTCTGAAGTACAAGACTTGACCATGCTTTAATTTACATAGTCTACAAAGCCTCTAGAAAAGGAAAAGTATCTGATAAGGGTCAGGACAGGCCCCGCCTCGACTAACTATACAATACAAAAATATAAGTTCTAGACTCACAAAGCTCCAAAGCAACATGGAGCTTGATAACAGCAGCTGGATATCCTTTACTCCTACTAGGGAGAGCTACTAGCACCTGTACCTGCAGCATGAAATGCAGGTCCCCTGCATGGGACGTTAGTATAAGATAACACACTGAACATGTAAGACAAGAAATACTGTATATGAAGTAACAACTCAAATGAAACTATGCACTAGTGTAGGATAAGAGACTACCTTTAGTTATCTGTGGGATCATGTACCTTATGTTCTTTTTATTACTTTACCTTTAATCTATAATTTGTGCATAGAATGTAATACAAATGACCAGCTGATCAGTGGTAAATCTATATCAAGATTGGCCATGGCTAGGCATTTCCTTATACCCCTTGGGCTACCCCCCTTGATAGGATCAACCCTGGCTAGGTGATTCTTCCACCTCTCGGGTTACCACCCATCAATAAGCAATATATTTTACCTTTCCAATTACCTTTGAGATGATTTTTCGGGTGGTCATAATATTAGAGATGTAGGACTGTAGATGTAGCATGTGACATGTAAATAATCATATAAGAAAATATGACAATGAAAAGAGTATGTTACACAAATAATAAAATGCATATGATATAAAACAACTCGTGAACTTTATTTAGTAACAAGAACCCATGTAACTTGGTATCCACATATATATGCAGATTTGAAGGTGACTATATATGGGAGAATATGAATATGTAAAGAGTGGAGACATAGTGAATAGTTGTCTCGGAGTTGGTAAGAGCCTTTATGTTCCAAGGAGGGATCTTTGTGTCATGCAAATAATATGAAATCAAGTAGCCTTACATACCTCATTGTACGACCGTGCTATTACCTCGATATAACCTTAACTTTATCTAAACATTTATCTATAATATCGTCGGTGATAAAACTAGCCTTAGTAGCCAATAGATACATCTTAGTAGCCCAATCTTATAAAAAAAATAACACATGGGCAACAAGCGTATAATTATAAACCCGATCATATTCTTTCAACCTTTCCATCTCTAATACTATTTTCTAACATACATTCTCATATATATATATCATGTGCAACTTGTTTTAGTGCCACAACAGTCTTACGACAGCCCATAAGCACACACATAACAATTCTGCACATTTCGATGTCAAGAATTCCAAATTTGTTCCAACTTTAACCAAACAGTCCCCACTATAAATACACATAAAAATAGTCCTAAAATAGTGCAAAAAAAGTTCTAAAGTATATAGAGAAAGTGAAACAACAATCTCCAATTATCAACCCACAAATTCCTATTAAGAGCACACTTACGATATTGCACAACAACTCATTTTTGCGGACTATAACAATGGTGTAGCATCCTTGTCATATCACTACAAAACTAAAACTTGTTACAAACATAAACTTCACTTCATAATACAACAAACCAAGAAGATAAAATACTCTTAATTAATAAGAAAAATGCACAACAATCCTTAGGATACATGTTGTCCAAAACTTTTAGCATAAAGATAACCTACCTAGTGTCTTGTGGTTGCTTGTAAAGTGAAGAAAGAGTTGAGAATTTGGAAAAAAATCTAATTATTTTGTTCAAGTTAAATGACTTGAGTGAGATGCTTATAAGCCCCCTTTAAAGGAACACTTGGCCGACTTAATTTTCCATTATAACACTTGTTTTATCAAGTGATTAATATACCATTTTCCCCCTTTCAATTGGGCCTTAAGGGGCTCCAAATTGATGGGCCTTTGCTTCCTATTTCCCCCTTTCTCTTAGTTAGTTTGGGCCTAAATTATCAAAGAAATTGTGATGTATTTGGGATCTTTTTATATCCTCCTTGGTCTAAAAATATAGTCCATTTATGATGCTAAAACATGGGCTGAAGTTATACCCTTAACACGGACTTTATTCATAATAAGACTTGGACAGATTCAATTTCGGGCCTCGTCTCCTTCTAGCTTGCAAATTTAAACTAAGCAAGTAGGTGACTCACCTACTAGCTTCCTAAGTCCTACAAGCACCTAACTTCTGTCACTTCTTTTAAGACCATGGTCTCCTCAATTTGACTTAAAACTTGTATACTCTTGACCCTCTTAAGCATTAGACGTACATATCACCCTCTAATATAAGATTCAATCACTTTTTAAAAATACGCGCTAATTTGACATGGACATATCATGTTTCATATGCATAGGACAAGTACATGTAAGGTGTAGGGTGTTATAGAGCATTGTTCCCTATATGAGTATAAGACTAGTTGATCATATCTAAACATTCCTTACATTGATTGATCAGCTAAACTTGTAACCTAGGGTTTATAGGCCTTTGAAGAATTGGGTTGTTGAGTGAACCTTGTAGAAAAGCTTGAGTGGGTGATTATGAGTACAACATTTGTAGTGTTTGATATGTAATGTATTAATGTTGCTCATGTAGGGGTTTGAATAGCTGTCAGAATTGTACCTTAGGTGGTATAGGGGTGATTGCCTATGGTTGAATATGTTGGTTTAATTATATCATTGTGAATGGTGATTTTACTTCCTTGGGATGTTGTGGACATATCAAGAATGAGTTTAGATTGTTGATTGCTTTTGGTGTGCTTGACGGTTGAACTGGTTTTGACCCTTCGGGATAATAGTCATTTCAAATTGTCAATGCTACTATGGAATTGATTATGTGCCATTTAGTGATGCTTTGCTCTTATTTGCATGATTAAGTTAAAGTTGGTGTTGAATTTGTGTTAAGTGTGGGAAATACTTAGCCACTGTAGGTTACTTCTGTGCTCAACTACGAGGCACTCCTTCAACTTGTAAGTTCCTATACGAGTCGTAGTGGCCCCTCATTTCAAGTACAAGTCACCTATAATACCTTCATATTTCTCATACAAGACCCATATATGATTCGTAGTACTTGGTATGACTTGTAGGGAGGGTCACGTAAAATTTGCTAGGTTTTGAAAATGTTTCTGGAAATAGGTACGAGACCAGAACTATGACACATAAGCCAACCTGCGAGTCATAACTGCATCTTATATCTATGATCAGAAAGAATTTTTAATGGCAAAATTGTTTCTACAGGGCTAGTATATGACTTGTAGGTCACCATACAAGGCGTACTGCACTTTACCTGCATATTTGCAGCTGCATCAATGCATAATTACTTGTTAGTTGTTTTTGTTTCTTGTTCTTTGTGGAGTATTTCAGTGGATCAAATATCTTAGACTTAAAATTTGTTTTGTGGGTTGTTTGCAGATAAAATGCCTCCAAAACACAAAGGGGAAATTCAAGGTCTCCAATGGAGGTTGCGGGATGAATCCTCTAACATCGAATAATCTGAGAGCTCTATGGAAGTCCATAGAGTCAGGTTAGACTCGGAGGCCAATAGACCTCAGACTCAGGTACTTGCAGCTCAGACACCCATGGAACTGAGTAGTTCCTCCCAGTCTGAAGAGGAGGAACAATAGGGCAATGGGGATAGCTTAGGTAGTAGCTTGCCATAGATGATCCCTTCACACTCAGGTACAGAGTCAGAGTCAAAGATCACTTCTCAGCAGGAGGAGGTCGAGTCCCAACTCCCAGCCGATCGCAGATGGTGAATCCCTAATTTAAAGGAGATATATGGCCATGGGTTGGAGCCAAAAGGGAAAGGCAAGCCAGTTTGACAGTTTCATGAGGAGTCCTAGCTGAATGCCTCGGGCTTAGATAGAATTCCCAGATTGGATACTGTGTTAGATGAGCATGGGCTACGTTGAACCACACAATAGTTGGGAAGATATGCCCCTTACATAGTCCATGATTTCTATGTTGTGTACCTTGCTGCACTCCGCCAGGGGTTGACAAAGAACAAAAGACAAACCGAGCAGTCGAGGCTAAGGGTGGTGATTTTCCAGGGGAGGAGAGTTGATATCTAGGAGGAAATAATTTGATGAGTGCAGTTTGGGCCTACTTATACAGCTCGTCAATCTAACGCAGAGTATAATAGCCGTATTAAGAAGATGAGGATAGCAGTGACTAGGAATGACATCAAGGCTACGATGGAGCTTCTACGGTGTATCACTAGATAAATTTGTGAGGAGGTTGTTGAGCCAATGTGGGTCACAAACCATGAAAATCCTATAGTTAAAGCCCACCTATCATCCAAGCTAAGTTCTGGTGGTCCATTATCTATTGGTGTATTAGGCCAACTTTTACGAATAACGTGATCACCCTAGAGAGAGCGGTATTAGTGGCCATCCTTCTAGCTAGGTATGCTATAGATCAGGCCCAAATCATTTCAAAGCATATTCACGAGACTGCAGCTTGGATAAGCACCTCACTATCATTTCTAGTTTTGATTCATCGACTATGTAGTACAGTAGGTGTTCCTATTGAACCTCACTAGGGGCCCTCATGTAGAGGCCAAATGCACTATGGATCCAGCCTGATAAAGGCTTATGAGAACCCAGTGGCCTTACCTCGAGCTATCCCACCTACTATCCCAGAGTCATTTTCGGTCGAGCCATAAGTTCTAGGTTTACCTCCAGCTACAGGTACTACTCCAGCTGCTACAGATCCTACACCGACGGCCGAGATTGAGTCTACACTATCCACCAGCACCCCAGCACTAGCAGCAACTACATTTTAGGTTGACCCTCTTTTCTCTGCTATTGCTTTTTAGGCTTTATTGCGCAAGGTGGTTATAGCAGAGGGCAGGCTGCGAGAGTTATTAGCACAACTCCAGCCATTGATTGATTAGACTATTGAGGAAGTCGAGGAGAGAATGTGAGCATTTGACCAATATTTATTTGATGATAGAGTATGAGTGGTTGATGCATAGGTCAATGCATTCGAGGCTAGAGTCCAGAAGAGGCTCGAGGGTACTAGGCCTGTTGAAATGAGTGTAGTGACTGATGAGTTCTCCAGGTTTAAGGCGAACTTGTTGCAACTATTGGCAGCCCCTATTCTAACCCCCGAGGTAGCACTTGTAGGAGATAAGGCATTTGATTGGCTCAGCGATCGTTCGGACACCCGCGAGAAGAGACACCTAGAGTATTCTCATCCATAGCCGACCTCGAAGAGGCCGATACCTGAGGAGGAGGAGCCCATACCTGAGGAGGTGGTGTAGGAGTTCCTTTTGTTAGTAGCTATTTAGAGAGATAGAGCACAGCACACCCCACCTAGAAAGGGTACTTCAGTAGAGAAGGAGAAGTAGACTCATGAACCCACAGACCAGCCCGACACTGGTGTATGAGTACTATGATGTTTGACCACTTTTGACCCCAACTCTTACTTTTATTTATGGATATTCTATACTTTTGATAGACAATATTGTTTTTATTTTGGTTTTCATGGATTTTGTTGTTGGATAATGTTTTTATATTGGTTTTGGATATTTGTTTTGGTTAACTGTTAGTTTTGAATGCATATATATCCATTTTATGTTTTCGTTTGTTAGTCGTTTCTTTGTGTTGTTATTTTGAGGACACAATATCATATTTTAGCGAGGTGAGGTGAAGTCTGAGTAGCCTCAAGTCCATAACTTCCCCTATTTTTTATCCCAAGGTTTTCTTGTTGTGCTTCTTTTCCCTTGTGGATATTTATTTTTTTGTTGAACTGGCATGTTTAGGTAGTGTAGATAATGGGTAAATTTATAGTAGTAATTATCTATTGACATGTACATTATTGTTAGAGTTGTTTTCACTATTTTGATCAACACTTGGGTACCCTAAAAAACTTTTAAGGGTGTGAATATTGATGTATTCATACATTTTTGAGTATCTAGTTATCTTTGTTCTGATCTTGTAAAGGTAAGGTGAGACTGAAAGCATGACATGTGAGTCTATACTCGATTGTGTATGCAATTGCCATGTGTGTTGTGAGCTTATTTTGCTGCATTCATGCATCTTGTATGGACCAGAACTTGCCTTATTACTCTAAAAGTTAGTTTGGTGATGTGGTGGATACGAAAAGGATCTTAGGCCTTTGTTCTTTGAGTGAAACCACTTTTAGCCTAAAATAACCCACTAGTTAAGTGAGAGAATCCCTTTTTCCAGATTTTTGAGCTTATCATGTACTAATTCTTTCTTGGTACCTTGCTAGCTTAACGTTGTCTAATGAAATAACTTGATATTGGACCTAGTCTATCCATAAACATGTGAAGCTTTATTGACGCCAAAGGACTAAGTTGAGGGTGGCTGCAGTTGGTTGCCATGGTTTGAGGCATAGATATTGTGTACTTTACCTGAGGCTAGAAAGACTAAGTTGAGGGTGGCCCTTATTGTGGTAAAGTAAAAGTCATAAGGTGGTTAGTTGGGAAATCAAGAAAGAAATGAAAAGGCATGAACCAAGTGAAGGAAAAGAAGAAAATGCCTTTAATTGAGAAAAAGTAGCAAAAATGAGTTTGAAATCAAGGCATAGCTGAAAAAGAGAAATAAAAGCACTTGAGAAAAGTTCAAAGCAAGTGAACAAGGAGGGATTGATGAAAAAAGGGTTGGATTATGAAAGAAAAAAGTATTGGTAAACATGATTCAAGGATAGGTTTTAGTCACTACTTGCCCAAAATGTTGCACAAAGAACCTTGAGCCTATGTTAAAAGACTTTAAGTCCTAAAGTGATCCAACTCCACTCTATTATCAATCCAAAAGATGAGTAGAGAGGCAAGCCTATGGTATTAGCTAGCATACATTGAAATTCAATTGTGAGAGTAAGAACGCTTTCTTAGTCCCTGAATTCTAAATACTTTTGAGTAAGTATGAGGGACTTCTTTCAAGTGAGGGCATTGGCACTACTTGAGTAGCATATGACTATACCAGTGATTGTGGACGGTTGATGCTCCTTACCTTGTCAAAGTTGGATTGTCAAGTCTCTCATGATGTTCTTGTTTGCTTAATAACTTGGCAACCCTGTTTTGAAAATAGTAGCTGGGTGCCTAAACCATTGAGCTATTGTATATGCCATTGATATAGTTGCTATGTATTTCTCTTTTTCTGTGTAGATTGAGTCATCGCTTGAGGACAAGCAACAATTCTAAGTTGACAGTGTTGATGCGCTGTCAAATTACAGCACATTTGATGCCTAAAACAAGGAATTTTGTGAGTTCTTGAAATAACTTTTTAGTGTTTTGATGTGTTTTTGTGTTAATCTTATAGAAAAGTTAGGTTGGCATGATTTTGAAGAAACATTGCAGATTTTCCTAAAGTATAGGCCATACGAGCCATCCTATGAATCCTATCTCATGCTATAAGTCATAGGTTATATCGTAGTAGGAATCAGAGACCAAAAATCAGAAATATGCCAAGTGAAGGTCACCCCTACGATCCCAGCCTATGAGTTGTAAGACATACTATGACTCGTGTAGATGGACTTGTTGCAAGAATCATAGAGCCAAAATCTTGGACAAAAAACTGAAGACCAAGACTACAAGACCAACATATGAGTCATAGCTTGAGTAATGACTTGTACCTATAAGTCATACCGGTTCATTCCAAGATGACAAAAACTTGATATGAGACCTTGACTATGACTCGTAGGCTAATCTACGAGTCGTAACTGTGAAATTTATCAAATGCTAGCTATCTTTTTTTTTGGCATAATTCCTAGGGTTGTTTTGTAAATACTATAAATAGTTTAAGTTAAGTTTTTGAAGAGAGATCAAACAGTAGATATTTCTCCATTACATTTTGAAGCTTTTCTTATGTTTTTAGAGTAGATTATTGTTCTCTTTAGGAAACCCATTTTGGGGATTGCAAATCTTGCTTTGTACTCATTGTTGATCAGTCAAGCTTGTGGGTTTGCTACTTGTGGTTCTTATCTTCTCCATTGTTATTGGTGAAACTCTCAACTATGTCTATTATGTATATTTTTGTGTGTTTTATCTTATCTATGAATAGCTAAACACCTATAACTTGGGGTTGTGGGAACCATTGGTAGTTGACTTGAGATGACCTAGGTTTTGTGCATGTCTATGATTGGGGTTTTGCATATATTATTTATTTCCCTACTTGATTAATGTTGTTTGGTGGTGGCCAACACCAAAACCTGCCTACTATAATAATCCCGACAAAGGTAGTGACGAATAGAAAAATGGAACTAGATAATAGGATTCAATTGATGTTTTCCCATCTAATCGACCAAACCTGATCAAGGGGAGGTTGACTGGGACAATAGGTAATGGTTAGTTGGCACACCATAGTAGCCAACTAAGCGCCATGGTTAAATTCGACCTTCACCTTCACCTTCACAAAAGGGATGGAAGAACCTAAGTTACCATCCTACATGCAATTCCCCAATCAAAGTTATGCTACCTAGGGTAATTGAGTCAATGAGCCATGGGGAACACAATTCCCAAGTTGTCCCCAAAATTGAGTATTTTCCCGAATTATAATTAGTGTTTATTTTAAGTTGTCTTTGAATCACAACCCCCCCATCATCTAGAGTTTGTAATTATTGATACTAGGAATGATTAGTAGTGAAATATTATTGTCAAGCCCTATATTCCCAATAGATTCGACCTTGACCTCGGTTAGGTTAATTACTGATAGCGACCGCTTTCTTATTGGAGCGTCACCATCATCAAATATTGGAGAATGTCTTGAATGATATAAGGGTGAAATAAGGCTAAGTATAGGCATTTACATAGATGGGAACACTTAGGCCCAAGATTCAAATGGCTTGGACCGAAGTAAAAAACTGGACATAAAAAGCACTAGCCCTTGGCACGAAAACCTCTTTTGAAATCTCATTTTGTAATTTTCAAATTTTGATATGGTTGCTCTTAAATCAGGATTAAACCCATTCTACACTTAATTTGATCCTTTGAACAAGAATATGAAGTTGGATTTTTGATATCATGCATGGATTTTGAGATATATGGAAATTATGACTCCGAGCACTTTCGAGGCATGTTTTCTGGCACTTTTTGGGGTCGTTTCAATATCTCCCCATTGGTAACATTTGTCCCTGAATGTCAAATAAACATATATGAGAGATGAAAACATGATAGTTTTAGCCCACATAAGGATGCAACAGTACACTTAAACATCATTTCAAAAATCTCAATATAAGAGTAAAATCAGCATGAACTTGTCAATTTAAACATGAATGTATGCATATGTCATGGTCTGAACATAGACTTGAAATCACATAGGGGAGTTAGAGTGATACCTTAGATAAGTATATATCTTTTGCATGTCCGCTTCGGCCTCCCATGTAGCACTTTCAACTTGTTGACTCCTCCAAAGGACCTTAATGAAAGCCACATCCTTGTTCCTTAACCTCTTCACTTGTCTATCCAAAATCTAAATCAGAATATCTTCATTGGTCAAATTATATTCTACAACATCAAGGGGCACAATTGCATTAGGATCACCCACACACTTCCTCAACATAGACACATGAAAGACCGGATGAACCAATTCCATCTCACTAGGCAATTTTATCTCATAAGCTACCTTGTCAATTCTCCTCATTACCCTATAAGGGCCCATATATCTTGGGCTCAACTTGCCCTTTTTACCAAAGCGAACCATACCTTTCATGGGTGACACCTTCTAATAAATCCAATCACCCACTTTGAATTCAAGATCCCTTCTCCTTACATCAACATAGGACTTTTGGCGACTTTGAGCTATCTTCAACCTCTCCCTAATCATCCTACCTTTTCAAGTGTAACAGCTTGGCCCAACACTGTGAGGTATTATCCGCTTTGGACACCGTGGCGATGCGCCACGCGTACCCGCACGGTTTTATTCCTCCCAGGCAAGCCCGGAAAAATGCATATGCACATGTAAGGTTCCAAACTCAACATATAGCCTAGGAACTCCCCCTCTTTAGTGCGTGGCACCGTCACCTTGGCTCACTTAGGCGAATCCCACATCGGCAGAAGAGGGGGAGTTCCCGGTCTATATTAGTAGAGGCTTGGATCTAACTTGTGAGGCACCTTTTGGGGTAACCCAAGAGGACAAACCCGTGCGGGTATGAGTGGAACCATCGCCACGGTGTCTAAAGCTGACAATACCTCGTAGTGTTGGGCTAGGTCATTACAATTGATATCAGAGCCAACTCTCGACTCGTCCGATGGTGGGGCAAACCTCAGCGAGGACGCTGAGTCCCAACGAGGGGTGATTACATGGCATCATCGCCATGGTGTCCAAAGCGGACAATACCTTATAGTGTTGGGCCAGGTCACTTAGGCGAATCGCACATCAGAGAAAGAGGGGGAGTTCCTGTCTATATGTTGAGTTTGGAACCTTACATGTGCATACGCATTTTCCCGAGCTTGCCTGGGAGGAACAAAACCATGCAGCCTTGTGGGGCCAGAGCAGACAATATATGCATATGTGGGGCCATTCTATTACAAATGGTATCAGAGCCGACTTTGCTAGTACAGTGGTGAGGCAAACCTGATGGCGGTACGTAACGCCTGTAGCTCACTTAGGCGAATCCCACATAGGAAAATGAGGGGGAGTTCTTGGGCTATATGTTGAGTTTGGAACCTTACATGTGCATACGCGTTTTACCAGGCTTGCCTGGGAGGAACAAAACCATGCAGCCCTGTCTGGCCAGAGCGAATAATATATGCACGTGTGGGTCCATTTTGTTACATCAAGTGCTTCCATAACCAGATTTGGTCCCAACAAAGCCACCTCACTAATTTTAAACCTCCTAAACTGGAGATCTACAACACCTACCATAGAGAGCTTCAAAAGGAGCCATACTGATGTTATAATAATAGCTATTGTTGTAGGCAAACTCAATCAATTAAAGATGATCATCCCAAGTACCCTTAAGCTCCAATACACAATCTCTAAGCATATCCTCAAGAGTTGGATATTATTTTTGGCTTGGCCATCCATTTGAGGGTGCAAGGTCGTACTAAGTTAACCTTTGTCCTAAGACCCCTTTGGAAATATCTACAAAAATGCCAAGTAAATTGAGCACCACGATTTGATATGATGGCTAAAGGAACCCTATGCAATCTCACCAAGTCATGGATGTACAACCTAGCATACTCTTAAGCCCCATATGTGGTCTTAACTGGTAGAAAGTTAGCAGATTTTGCCATTCTATCAACCATAACCCAAATGGAATCAAAACCCTCCCTATTCTTGGGCAAACCAGCTACAAAGTCCATATTAATCTCTTCTCCCAACTACAAAGTCCATATTAATCTCTTCTCACTTCCAAGTAGGTACCTCCTAAGCCTTGCGTTAGGCCACCCGACCTTTGATGTTTGGCTTTGTCTTGTTGACCACTTTGGCAACTAGACACAAATTTTGTAATATCTTTCCTCATGCCTCCCCAACAATACACTTTTCTCAAATCTCTATACATTTAGTAGAACCAGGGTGAATAGAATAGGAAGAACCATGAGCCTCATGAAGAATTCTCTCTCAAGCCATCAACACAAGGAACACATAAACTCCCTTGGTATCTAAGTGCACCATATATCTGTTAAGAGAAAACCTCCACCTTCTCATCCCAAACCAAGGATTTTAATTCCAATAAGGAGGGATCAAGATTTGATTAGCTTTCACATCCTCAACCTATGAGGACTTAGAACCATCATCATCATCATCAACAACAACAACAATACCATTACCTACTTCTCCCAAGCTTACTCCCAATCTAGCCAAATGATGGACCTCTCTAGCCACATCCTTATCACCATCATCAATATGAGCTAGGTTACCCATAAACAACCTACTCAAAGTATCCGCCTCCACATTAGCCTTACCTGGATGATAATGCACACTCATATCATAGTCCTTAAGAATTTCTAACCATCTCCTTGCCTCAAGCTAAGATATAATTGAGTGAAGACATATTGGAGGCTCTTATGATTGGTGAACAAATCAACATACACCCCATACAAATAATGAAGTCAAATCGTTAATTCAAATAACATGGAGGCTAGTTCAAGATCATGGGTAGGATAGTTTCTTTCATGCACCTTGAGTTGCCTAGAAGCATAGGCTATCACCTTACCATTTTGCATTAGAACAAAATCCAAACCAAGTCTACAACCATCACAATACATAACAAATCCCTCTAGCCCTTCCAATAGTGACAAAATAGGAGCAGACACAAGCTTATCTTTTAATGTTTGGAAGATCCACTCACACTCATCGCTCCACACAAACATGGCCTTATTTTGAGTCAATTTAGTCATGGGAGAACCAATATAAGAAAAGCCATTCACAATCCTCTGATAATTACCCCTTAAGCCCAAGAAGCTCCTAATATTCGACGGGGTCAATGGTCTACGCCAATTTATAATCACTTCCATCTTTTTAGGATCCACCTTAATACTATCCCCCGACACCACCTATCCTAGGAAACCAACCTCCCTCAACCAAAATTCACACTTCTCATATTTGGCATATAACTTCTCTTCCCTCAATCTTTGTAACATAACCATCAAATGAGCCCTATGCTCCTCCTCACCATGAAAATAGATCAAAATATCATCCATAAGTACCATAAAAAGTGATTCAAGATGGGGTTTAAAGACCCTATTCATGAGGTCCATAAAAATGGTCGGTGCATTGGTCAACCCAAAATACATCACAATAAACTCATAATGCCCATACCTAGTCTGGAAGGTTCTCTTGGGAATATCACACTCCCTCACCTTCACTTGATGATACCTAAACTGAAGATTAATCTTAGAAATATGGCTATCCCCTTCCAATTGGTCAAACAAATCATCAATTGTTGGAAGAGGATACCTATTCTTGATGGTGACCCTATTAAGTTGACGGTAATCAATACACATTCTAAGGGACACATACTTCTTTGTAACAAACAACATCGGTGCACCCGTAGGTGATTGGCTTGTCCTAATAAATCCCTTCTCCAACAAGTCCCTCAATTGTTCCTTCAACTCCGCTGGGCCTATATGGTAAGGGGGAATAGAAATGAATTGGGTATTGGGAAGGAGATCTATATGGAAATCTATTTTCCTTTTGAGAGGAACACTGGGAAAGTCAATTGAAAAGACATCAACAAACTCATTTAAAACCGAAACCAACTCTATGGAAAGTACCTTGGACTCCACATCCTTAACCCACACAAGATGGTAAAGATACCCCTTAGAGATTAACTTCTGGGCTTTAATACAAGAGATGAACCTACCCTTGACCACCACATTATGACTCTCCCATGTAAGGAAAAGTTCATTTTGGAATTGAAACTAGACCTATGGGTTCTACAATCAATAGAGGCATAGTATGCATGCAACCAATCCATCCCACGAATGACCTCAAAATCAACCATATCTAACTTAATAAGTCACACAATAATATTCTATGCAAGATGCAAATGGGATAATTTCTATAGACCTTCCTAGCAATAATAGATGCAACAATAGGAGTAGACACCTCATATGATCACACAATAACTCTGGGTTGACATGGAACTTTTTGGCAATATAGGGGTTAGCAAAAGAAAGAGTGGCACCTGGATCAATCAATGCACACACATAAAAATCAAAGACTTTTAACATATGGTGATGACATCAGGAACCTCCTCAATCCCTTACCTCCTATGTAGAGCATAAAATTGATTATGCTTTGGGGCACCATCTTGTCGGGAAACTCTTTCCAAAGGAACCGCATTAGCCCCTTGCGAATGAACCTCCTTATATTTGTCATGATTTTGGGGGCAATTCATCACCTCATGCCCAAATTCCCTACAACCATAACAAGCATTTGTATCCCTTAAACATGGGCCACTATGACCCCTACCACATTTTTGACACCCAACATTAGGAACCACACCTCCAACACCTTGGGCCCTTGGAAAATCATTAGTAACCCTCTTTTGAAATGTATGAGAAGACCCTTCACCTTGATGGAATTGGCCACCCCTTCATCTTTGGAACTTTCCCTCAAAATGGGCCCTCTTGGCCTCATGACCCCTTCTCTTCCTCAAATTTTCCTCCTCTATTTGTTTGGCATAGGTCATCAGATGTGACATATCCATGTCACTGATCAACATGGCGAACCAGCACTCCTCATTAACCAAGTCGGAAATGTCCACCATGAATTTGCTCATCCTAGATCTTGAGTCGGCCACCCAATGGTGAACTTGAGGGTATACTCCCTCAAGTTAAATACTAATAGCAACCGCTCTCTTATTGGAGCATGACCATCATCAAGTATTGGAGAATGTCTTGAATGATATGAGGGTGAAAGAAGGCTAAGTATAGGTATTCTCACGCATGGAAACACTTAGGCCCAAGAATCTAAAGTCTTGGATCGAAGTCAAAAACTAGCTACAAAAAGCATTGAGATGCGCCCTCGGCACATTGCGCTTGGGGCACGAAGACCTCTCTAGAAATCACATTTTGTGATTTTCAAATTTTTATATATTTTCTCTTAAATTGGGGTTAGACCAATTTTCCATGTAATTTGACCCCCTGAACAAGAATATAAAGTCGGATTTTTGATATTATGCACGAATTTTGAGATATATAAAAATTACAATTTTAGGCACTTTCAAGGCACTTTTTTGAGCACTTTTTAGGGTCATTTCAGGATGCCTTAGCGGAGATTTTCTATCTAGCACTTGATGAGAATAGTTAAGCGTATGCTGATACCATCATGACAGGCATGTTCTTAGATGAACAATTACAAGGATAGTTGAAAGAATAGAGCAAGTAGTCAAGAACAATAGAGCATGGGGGTAAAGGGAGAGAGCTTCTACAAGGAGCTCATGTGCAGTCAACATCAATTTGGAGCAAGCGAAAATCAATGAGGAAATTATGGAACAACTTGCTCAACTCTATACAAATATAGATTTGGTGGTAAAGTAAAAAGAAGAAAGAGTTCATGCGATGGTCCACTAACCTCGAAGAGTGCCCATAAATGAAGAACAATATTAGGATGAATATGCTTGCTTTGTTATAAATCAAGCAGTGGTTTTTCGGAGCAATGCCTTAGGGTCAAACCTGGACTATTGGCATCAAAGTTTCAGAAATCAAGGTTCAAACTACAACTGAGAAGGTAAATATAGAGATAATCATGGTGGTTATTTTGTGAGATATAGGGTGTCAGAAGCCAAGTATGGACGAAGAGATAGGTATAGGGATGGTCCTTATGTGCCTCCTCAAAATCGTGATACACGTTCTAGCAATTCAAGGATAGAAGAGAGGTTTAATAGGTTATTGAAGAAAGTGAAAGCAAGATGAAAATTTGAAAGGAATGAAGTTCGATATTTCAAGTCTTAACCAAAAGATAGAGTCTCATTTAGTGGCCATCAAGCAACTAGAACAACAATTTGGTCAACTGTCTATTCAGTTAAACCAACGTCAAAAAGGTACTTTACCAAGCAATATGGTTCAACATCCTAAGAATGAGGGACATGGCATAGCGGTTATGACAAGGAGTGGAAAGAGTACCATTGACCATCTAATGCAAATGGTTGTTGATAAGGTTCATGAAAAGAGTGTTGATGACAAAGTTGAGGTTGAGGAGAAAGGTTTGGCTATCAATGGGGTGAGAGGTGAAGTGGTGAAGGAGCAAGAAAAGAACAAGACTATCCCAAGACCTCCTCCTCCTTCTCCCTAAAGGCTAAAGCAAAAGGAGGAGGATGGTAAGTTCAAATGTTTTCTCTCCATGTTGAAACAATTGTCCATCAACATTCCCCTTATCGAAGTGTTGGAGAAGATGCCTGGGTATGCTAAATATATGAATGATTTGGTGATGAAAATGTGTACAGTGAGCCAGGAGCTTTCGCATGAGCTCCAACATTGTAGTGCTATTACCACCAAATCTTTAGTCTAGAAAAAGGAGGATCCCGATGAATTTACCATCCCTTGTACCATCAGCGATGTTAAGTTTACAAGAGCATTATGTGATTTGGGAGCAAGTATCAATTTGATGCTCCTTGCTATTTTTAAAACAATTAGTTTAGGCTAACCTACTCTGACGAGAATGAGGCTATTGATGGCAGATAGGACAGTTAAGAAGCCAGAGGGAATCTTTTATGATGTGTTAGTGAAAGTGGATAAGTTCGTATTCCTGGTTGATTTTGTAATTCTTGATTGTCATGTTGATTTTGAGGTCCCTATTATTCTAGGAAGACTATTCTTGGCCACAGGGAGAGCCCTGGTGGACTCTAGGCAACTCTAGTTTAGGGTAAATGATACAGAAGTGGTTTTTCACATTCACCAATCTATGAAGCACCACAATGAACTCAAAAGTGAAGTGGACTGTTGAAGAATTTTGCTCACTCAAGATGACTAAGTCATGCCACAATATTAAATCAGGCGCTACTTGGGGGCAACACAAGAGATTTTGTTATTTTGGCATATTTTTGAAGTTTTTTTTCAGTTTTTGCATTGTGAATTGATTATCCATTTGTGTTTTGATTGTTTATTTTAGACATGGATTGGTCGTATTTTGGTATAATGGTTTTTTTTGAGATAAATTTGTAGATGTTGAACAAAGTGGAAAAATTGTAAAAAATATAGTTGAAGCAGGCTCTACGATTACGCCTACGAGCCTCAGTGGATTCCACGACTCATAGTCTTGGTGCATAAAGAGTAAACTTGATCAGATGAATTTGGTACTCTTATTACGAGCCAACTTTATGACTCAAAGACCAAGCTATGAGTCATAAATGCGGTTCGTAGTGCCTAGGTATGATTTCAAGATTTTTCTATGTGTTTAGTGGTCTACTAGACAAAGACCTACGAGTCGTAGTTAGACCTATGATCCATAGTCGGGTTTTCATAGACCTAACTTAGTTAACTTTTAAGTTAACCCATTAAGAATTAAAAATAGGTTAACATCACTTTGACCCGATTCTTAGCCAAGCATGATAAATCACACCAAATCCTTTCTTCCCCATTTTACTCCAATCACTTTTTCGGCAACCCAACCATTTTTTTCTGGCAAGTCTACTAGTGGCTAGGGTTGTGGACTTCCATCTTCTTATTTTGCTCATCTTAGTTCATCATCTCCCACGGTATGTCTCTTAGGTTACTTTAACTCTTAAAATTGATTTTGTTATGAATTGATTGAATGAATGTGATATTTTGATTATTACCAAGACATATCATTTATGGGTGTGAGGCAATAGAGAAGGAAATGGGATTGTTTTGAAAAGAATTCATTGTGTTAGCCCTAGTTTAAGGTTTTGTTTGTGATTGTTATATAATAGGTTGATCATGCTATTATAGTTGTTGCTGATCAATTGAGTGGTATTGGGTTGTGATTGTTGTTGATTTGCAAAGCCATGGTAGAATGATAATGTTTTGGTTAGGTAATGTTGTAGTAATCTTAGATTGATTATTCATTGTTGCACTTGTTGAACCATGTCCTTAATTTGTTCTGATTGTGATTAAAGGATTGTGTTATGTGATTTAGGGATGGTTCTACAAGTTCATGTATGAATGAGTTGTAGGGAAATGGACTTGATCATGTATTGATTGCTATATCTATGTTAATGGGATGAAATTAGCATTAAAATCATATTTAGGGCCCTGGTTGACTTGTGCTCATGTTTTGAATGCCATGTTTTTGCTTCGATGTTGTTTTATTCATGTTTGAATTATTCTTGAGGTCCATGTGGATATATGATGTTTATTTTAGGTACCTGTTCCCTCTTGCTATGGGAGTCTCCTATGACTTTTAGAAGGGTTTACGAATTGTAGTTACCTCTCATAGCAGGTAACAGTGAATTAAGATTCGTGATTACTTACAATATGAGACCAACCTACGAGTCATCGAGTCCTTTATGAACTGTAGTTGGGTCTTGCGGACGTGTGCTTGTGTGAATTTTGTATTTTGAAACCTTGTATAAGAGTTATTTATGACCCATAGTCAAGGCTACAAAGAGTAACTATATCTCATACCTTGTTTCAGTGTTTAAAGTTTTTATGTGTCTTTGGACAACAAGGCCGCAATACGACTCTGCCATTTGCAACTGATTCATGTAGTTTTTTCTTTTGTTCTTGATTTTCATTTGGTGTTTGTTTGGGGCTAGTGATGCTTTCTTTGTGAATATTTCAAGAATTATGGCCCCAAAAATAGAAGTGCGGTATTAAAGCCTTTAATTGGAGACTTGTTGATGAGAATTTGGACAATGAACACTCACATAGGTCTGATGAAGTCCCCTATGTCCATCTCGCCCCAGAGGCATAGGTGCCCCAAACCAGGGTAGCTGTTGCACAATCTACTCAGACCCCCTGAAAATATGCCTCAAAATGCCTAAAAAACGTTAGTTATTTCAAAAATCCGATATCTTATTTATGATCAGGGGGTCAAAATTGGGTTAAAAAGGGTCTAGAACTGATTTAAGAGAGAGTTCAGTAATTTCTAGTTTCAAATGTTTGAATTCCAAAGAGCAATACGTGTCCTCTGTGCGACGGGCTCTTGGGTATATTCCTGCCTGTTTTTTTTAGTTCATCCAAATTTTTCTAGTTGTTGGGCCCAAGTTTTCCCAAACGTGTTTTTGCCTATTCTTAGACAAATTTCACCCTCATATCCCCCAAACATTTCCCAACACTCACAAAAATACTTAGCCATATTTGCACTCCAAAATTCAAGACTCATAACCCTCATCGAGGAATAAGGATTTTCTTCAAGCTTCAAGCCTCCATCTTCAATCTTCACCAAGAACTTGCCTAAAGCTATGTTATGTGGTGTTGAACTATTAAGTCATTTCACCCATGGTGCCTAAGTCTCTTTTTTACTAATATTGCATGATTTAAAGTTGATTTTACATGTGGATCTTGCATATTTAGAAATTTACTGCACAGTTATTTTTGTTCATGAAAGTATCATTGGTTTAGATTGTCTTAAGCTCTAAATCTTAGATCTAATGTTGGATTTGATGAGGGGTTTTGATGTAAATGTCATGGGGATTTGCAAGGTGTTGATTGATGGTTTTAATATAGATTTTCTAGCATGATTTCATATCTAAATCGCATGGTCTTTTACCCCCATTACATAGCCCTAAGAATTTGATAATACGTCCAGCTAGGTTTTCTTGTGCAATTGAAGGACCAAAGCATGAGATATGATATAATTGACTTTATGATGATAAAATTAGCTTATGTACATGATGAATTCTATATGAAGTGTTGTAGTAGACCATTCCCAATTCGAGAGCCTAGTTAAGGGGTCAATACCTATACTACAAGGGTGATAGGTGTTGTCATCACTAACCTAGTTGAGGGGTTAATATCTCAAGCACTAGGGTGATGGGTGCTATAATTACTGATCTTGATGAGGGGTTAATCCTCACACGCTAGGGTGATAGGTGCTATCATCACTAACCTTGATGAGAGGTTTGTACCTCACACACTAAGGTAATGGGTGTTATCATCACTAACCTTCCAAGGGGTTTATACTTTTGTATTCTAGCTTGGTCTATTCTTCACTTATGATATATCATATGAGTATGAATTATTTAAGCATGTTTTACTCTAGCATTAACCATGCATGCCATCTTGCTATAAAATGCCTATTGCCTAATGTTATGCATTTTCAGTCTGATGTCTACTTCTTGTTGCATTGCATCCCACATACTTAATACATTCAAATATACTAATGCATACTCTTCCCTACATGATATCACTATGTAGAAACTGGAGCCCTAATTGATCCTCCTCCTCCACATGCCTAGTCGATGCTATTTCAAGCTAGTTCATGGGCCCTCCATTTTGGTTACCTTGGTCTATGTTTTCCTCTTGCTTTGTATAGAGACAATCCATTATATGTTCTATTTTGACTCTGACAGTGAGCCGGATTACTTTGTCTTGGCCCCCGCTCTATCTATGTAATTGGCGATATTTGTTGGACAAGTTATGTATCTATGGTATAAGCTTTGACTCCTTGTCTCTTGATGATGTTGTTGGCAAGCTATCCCTTAGATATTTAGCCCCTTTATCTTATTTTAAGTCTTTTACATGCCTCCACGACCAATGATGTGTAATGATAACTTGAGAGGCTTGATTGGGGTTCCTTCTAGTTTCCCATTCGCCTTGTCACATCTAGGACCTAGGCTTGGGTCGTGACAAACTTTGTATCAGAGTACTACATTGATAGATCCTCAGAGTCCAACACACTGCATCATTTAGAGTCCTATTCATGGTTATGAAGCATGCCATGACTATGAATAGGAGGTTATGAGGTGTTTTAGGAAATGTTTCCCTTCTTCATGTTCTAAGTTGCTATAGAGTGGTGGTGAGTTTTATGTATATATGCATCTCAGTTATTTGGTTTTAGTATATGTCTTTACTTAAAGACAAAGTATTATATTTTGGTGGGGTATGAGAAGTTATGGATTAAGGTGAAATCTGAGTAGCCTCGAGTCCATAACATCCCCTATTTTTGATTCCAAGGTTTTCTTGCCATGTTTCTTTTTCCTTGTGGATATTTAAATTTTTGTTGAACCATTATGTTTAGGTAGTGTAGATAATTAGTAGATACATAATAGTATTATCTTTTGTCATATACATAGTCTTTAAATGCTTTTTAAATTATGATAAAAATTCAGTACCCTCAAAATTTTTGAGATTGTTGGTTATTTATGAAATCATGCATATTGATTGGGTAACCGAGAAAAGCTTGAAATAGGACAATAAGGGTGGATTTAGTGAAAACGGTTGGGTTATTAAGGTAAAAGTGTTGGTATATATGGTTCAAGGATATCTTTGTCACTAATTTCCTGAAATGCCATATCAAAGCCCCATGAGCCTATGTTACAAGTCATTAAGCCCTAAAGCGATCCAAATCCACTATATCACCTATCCGAATGTTGAGTATAGAAGCAAGCCTTTGGTGTTAGTCATTTTGCATGAGTTTCATTTGTGAGAGTGAGAATGCTTGCACAGTCCATGAATTTTAAATGCTTTTTGAATGAGTAAGAGGAATTTATTTTCTATGAGGGCATTTGCACTGCTTGATTGGCATATGATGAACCCAATGATTGTGGATGGTTGATGCTCCTTTGCTTGTCATAGTTGAATTGCCAGATGCATATTTGTGTTTTGGTTTGCTTAGTAGCTTTGGAATCTGGTTTTGAAAATGATGGTTGGGTAACCAAATTAGGGTAATGATGTATATGCCATTAGAGTCGCTACTCTGTGTTTCTCATTGTCTACTTAGATTGAGTCATCGCTTGAGGACAAGCAACCGTTCTAAGTTGAGGTTGTTGATGTGCTATCAAAATAAAACATATTTGATGCCTAAAACAAGGGATTTTATTAGTTTTTAATGTGATTTTTTATGGTTTTTATGTGTTTTTGTGTTAGTATTGCAGAAAAGTTAAGTTGGCATGATTTTGGGAGAAAATTGCAGATTTTGCTGAAGTGCAAGACATACGAGCCTTCCTACTAGTGATAGTCGAAGCTATGAGTCATAGGGTGATCTTGTAACAAGAAACAAAGAACAAAAATCAAAAATCTTATAAGTGGAGGTCAGCCCTATGAGGCTACTCTACGAGTCATAGGTCTCACTACGACTCGTATACGTGGACTCTTAGAAAAAAATAGAGAGATAATATTTTGGACCAAATATTGAAGGCCTAGACTACAAGGGTAGCATATAAGTCATAGCCTAAGCAATAACTCGTACCAGTGGGTCGTAACAATCAACTCCAAGATGCAAAGTGCCTGATACGAGACCTCGATGATGACTCGTAGGTTACACTACGAGTCGTGTTAGGATTTAATTTGAGGAGAGATTCCACACTTGAGACATTGAATACTCTCTCTATAATATTGAGGGTTTTAGTGTAGATTCCTATCTTCTATTGGTAACCCAATTTTGGGGTTTGCAAATCTTACATTATATTCATTCTTCATCTATCAAGCTTGTGGTTTGCAACTTATTGTATTATCTATCTGTATTGCTTTAGGTAAAATTCTCAACTATGTATTGTATTTGCATTATTGTTGGTTTTGCCTTAGCCATGAGTAGCTAAGCACCCACAACTTGGGTTATGGGAACCATGTGTAGTTGACTTGAGATAACTTAGATTAATTTTTTTTAAGGGGAACAGAACTATGCCAAAGGGTCCTCACCCCTTTGGATGGTCAGGGGTTGAGCCGCACGCCCCTTAGCCTTATAATAAAACAAAAGAACAAAAGTAAGTACAAAGGAGGGGAACAAGAACTTAACCTATTAGCCTATGGTAGCATACAAATCGTTCAACCTATTAAGGTCGTCCAGTTTGTTCCCAATACTATAAGAAGAAATAGACTCAGAAAAACACTATAGAGAGGACTCCTCTCAATATAACGCATCTAAGAAACCAATAAAGTAAGGGAGACTTTCCCTTTACATAGTAAAAGGAGAAAAAACCTAAGGAAATCCTAAGAACTAACATAACAGCTCCAAGGATCAACAAAAAGAATCAAGAGAAATCTTGAGCAGAGAACAGCCACAAAATACTATAGGTGGTTCTTTAATTATCTTTAACCTTTTCCTTCTGAATGCAACCATATCCTCCTTATACAAGTAGTAATAAGCTTTAGTTTCCCTTGGAATTAAATAGACATCAAAATACACTTGTGGAACAGTGAGAGAGTGACTGAACATTGCCATAGAGTCAGCAACAAATTTTGCTTCCCTATATGTATGTCTTCACCTAAATTCCTACAATTAAACAATGTAATTTCAAAGTCTAGTGAGAGTCTGATGGAGTTGCCAGGGAGGTGAAACCTGTCTCATGATCCATTTGCATAAAAGCTCTAAATCCACCTCCCAAATCACTTTGTTATAACCTAATTGGATGCACCAGGCTAGGCCAAAGAGTGCTGCCCCCATTTCAGCTTGATTATTAGTTCCATCACCCAATGGAGTAGAAAAAGCAAACAATATATCCCCTTTGTTGTCTCTAATTATACCCCCCACCTCCAATAGTACCAGGGTTAATCAAGGAACTCCCATCAGTGTTCAATTTCACCCACTGACCTGGAGGTTTCAACCATTGCACAGGAACAATTTTAAGCTCATGAACACACTTTTCAGTAAGTTGAACCATATGTTTCCATTTCTGAGGCCATTGCATATAAGGAAAGACAAATCTGAATAGCATGTTGATGTCTTTGATCAGCATATACTTCACTCTAGATTAATTGCATTTCTATGATCGGGGGTTTGCATGTATTATTTATTTTCCTTCATTCTGATTGTTATTTGGTGGTGGTCAACACCAAACCCCACCTATTATCATGATCTTGACCAAGATAGTGACGAATAGGAAAAGTGAAATAAATGACAGGATTCAATTGATGTGTTCTGATCTAATCAACCAAACCTTACCATGAAAGCCCGACTACGACTTGTAGGGCACCCTACAAGTCGTAACTACATGTCGTGGCAGACACTAGCCAGATTTTCTAATTATTTTAAGGACCTTTTTATAAATACTATAAATAATATATTTTAGGGTTTTAGGAGCACCTTTCATGCATTATTCAACATAATACACATATTTTAGAGAGATTTTAGAGTAGAATCTTAGGGTTTATCTTTAGAGACTCAAATTTGGAGATTGGATTCATTTGTAGATTAATTTCATCATTTAAGCTTGTGATTCTAATTGCAAAGTGAGTTTCATTGTTCTTCAATTTTCTTGTGTAAGAAATTTACCCTATTTTCTTTATTCATTATTGATTTGTTTGCCAAAGGCATGAGTGGCTAAACCTACAACTTGGGGTTGTGGGAACCATGAGTAGCTAACTTAGAAAACCTAGATTATTTGTACTTCTTGAGTTGGTTATTTTTATGTATTATCCATTTTCCTTCATTTTGTTGCTTGTTTAATTGTAGCCAACATTGAACCCCGCCTAGTGTCATGATCTCAATCTAGGTAGTGTCATGATCTCAAGAATCTAAGTTACAATCCTGCATGCAATGTCCTAATTTACGTTGTGTTATCTGGGTCTTTAAGTTAGTGAGTCAGGTGGAACAAAAATTCTCAAGTTGCTCTCCAATTTGATTATCTCTCTATTTTTGTAGTTTAGTTTAATTTTCTATTAATCATTGTAAACCACCCCCCTTTACTTGAGAATTGAGTTGATTAATAATTAAATTGATTGTTGGTGAATCAAAGTAACATAACCCCATATTCCCTTGGGATTCAACCCTAACCTCGGTTAGGTTTTTACTATTGACAATCGCTTTGACCTTGAAATAGAGGCATATCTTGTGCGTGACATCATGTATGCCCAACACTTAGAGTAAAGGCAATCCCTTAACACCATTTGATCCAGAGATCCACATAACATTACAAAGAATAGCCCAAGACAACGCGACCAATGCAGCTCAAAACTGGAATACTAACAAGGATGCTAAGAATGAGAACCTACCTCCTTTGGAAGATATTCCAAAACCTCAGGATTTCAATGCTTACTAGAGGAATCAGTACAGGTTGAATTCTATGGCTATGGAGTGGACTGGAGCTATTGTGTTGCCACCACTTGGCAGACACAAAGTTCATAGTCTCAAGTGGATTACTTCAGATGTTGCCGAATCGAGGGCTATTTGCTGGCTTACCATCGGAGGATCCTCATAGCCACTTAAACAATATGGCATTTATCTGTAAGAGCGTGATGGGGACACAGAATCTGTCTATGGATGCTATGGGACTTCATGTCTTCCCATTGTCTCTTAAGGACAATGCAGCCTTATGGCTATCTAAGCTCGCGTAGAGTTCAATCACCAGTTAGACAGACTTGCAGAAGGCCTTTCTTGAGAGGTACTTCCCTAGATCCAAGAAGCTCAAGTTGAAGGAACAGATCAACAACTTTGAGCAACTTTCTAGTGATTCAGTAAGCACTACTTGGAAGCGGTTCACCAAATGTCTGAGGAGCGTCCCTAACCACAAGATAGTTGATGATGCCTTGGTGGAGATCTTCTATTGTGCCCTTGATGAAACAGTCAGGCCTGTGCTGAAACTATCATGATGTAATTATTTTTACATGGCACTCCATCATGGACTGTCCTTTTTGTCATTTATTTTACTACCCATTTCTGTTGTTATTAGAATAATAATAGTTTTCAAAAGCACCTTGTTGGTTTTTAACAAAGAAACTAAGAAAAAAACTGAAAAAGACTTTGACAAAAAAAATATTACAGTGTTGTCAAAGGGAATTATTCTTTCTTCAGATAATTCCAAATTTCTTTTGCTGATTTGGGTGCCATAACACTCTTGAAAATTGTTACAGACACACCAACAAACAAAGTTGCTTTAGCTTTTGATTTTCTTATTTTCTTTTCTTTTTGGTTTTTCATATGGGCAACTGTGGGATTATTGGGAAATGGAAGAACATCATATCCTCTTCCATGGCATCCCAAAGATCTAAAGCCTCAAGATAAGTCTTTATTCTTACTTCCCAGAGATGATAATTGTTACCATCAAAAATACGAGGAATAATTGGTATCCAAGCCATTTTGTCGAGCAACCTGTGAGAGATGAATTCTGAAAATAGTTTAGAGAATAGGGGCATGAGGGAATTACCAAAATCAAGATATTGTCAAGTGCTGGTGATTGCAAGGGCAACAGACATATCAGAAATTTTCAAAATAATTGTGTTTGGCAGGAAATGGTGTTTATATTATTAATATAATGGTTAAAAGAACATCTGACTATTGCCTTTTTGGCAAAGTTTTGCTTGAAAAAGTACGAACTATTTATCAAAACACACATCAACTAGTATCTAAGATGCAAGGTTTGCTTTCTCTTTTTTGCTTACAAATAGGACAAATGACATCTCACAGTTAATAAACTGGAAAATTAAAAAAAAGAAAAGAAAAAGACATAGGCTAATTGAATAAGATTTGGATTTCATTATGAATAAAGTCACTTTCCTTCGCTTCTATGTTTGAGGGGTCAATTAAGGCTTCTCTTTGTCTAGGGATTAAATAGTTCAAAATATCCATATTTAAGGGGATAATTAAGATTTATCATAGTTTACGTGTGTATTTAATTAAGTATATAAAGTTTAAGTATGCTTTTAACTAAACCTTGTTCATCTTAACATATATTTAACAAACATATTAAAAAACAGAGAATTTAATTAAGTTAGGTTGATCACAAAGGATGCAAATTTGGGCTTGAGGCTTGTTTACAACAAGTAGTATAGGCAAAAAAATAAGTGAAAGCAACAAAAACAAAAAGAAGACAGTTAGAAGGCTAACATAGTTGAGAGGATAAGGTGACTAAAGAATCTATTTGTCGCGCTCCGAGACTACACCGTAAATGTGGCCGACACTAAAAATCATTGTTGGTTCCCAAGCAAACCACTTGGCTAAATTCACTTATTCAATTAGAAGAAGATTTAATAAAATAAAAGAAAGTACTCAAGTGGGCACGCAAATTATCATGTAAAATAATTTTATATCTTGTATTAAAATAACTCAATGTTTCCATTGAAATAATTAATGAAAGTTTTTCAAAATTGACTCTGAAAGTAAGACAGACTCTACTATTCTCTATCTAACTCAGTCTATGAAATCTCTATCAACTCATAAGAAGATTCCATGAATCTACTCCCAAAATTATTAATTATATACTCATACTTAAAAGAATATTCTTGCTCAAAGTATTACTTTCTTCTCCTTGGGACTTAGCTCAACTTAACATTCTCTTTGCTTTTCTTAAAACTGTCTAATATCATGGGCTTCAAGCTTCACTATTCATAACAGACTTATACTAATACTTTTCTTGAGTTTAAAGCAAGAATTTAAATTTCATAGATTTTCGTACTAACTTTCAGGCCTAACTAGTTTAACAATTAAAAGTAGTATCTTAACTTAAGATCCCAATTTGGTAAAAAAATTAGATTTATTCATCAGTGCATATATACTATTAGATTAAATTACTCTTTTATCAGTGCATAAAAAAGTCATCATCTTTACTAGAACATGCAAAACATTTATTCAAAATACTTATTTAATGTATGCAAAATCATAAATCCCAATATCAAAGAATGTATAGGAAGGCCATGATCATCAACTTCATTATGGTTCATGGGAAAGTA